>JAYESA010000005.1:236916134-237163961 GCA_036927795.1 Iris macrosiphon
TTTATTTTCGGTTTTTTATCCTTTTTTATTTTTTTGAGAAAATATTTATATATTCACCAAAGATGAAAATATAATTTTTCAGAAAATTTAATTACCAAAAATTTGATTACCGAGAATATAGAATTTTTAACTATATAATATTTCGCGTACGGTCCATAATTGAAAAAGATTCAAGCAACACTGAATAAGAATGAAAGGTCACTAGACAGTGGTAATTTTGGAAGATTAATATTTTCAATAATTTGTTGTTGGAATATAAAAAAAAAGACGAAAAAGTGTTCTTACAACTACTTACACATTTGTTAGCAGGGACGGAACCAAATGGTACCTGGGGTGGGCCGAAGGCCACCAAAAACAAAATTTTCTTATTATTTTTTCATATATATTTGTGATTTTGATTTTTTTTTTTATATGAGTTAGTCTATCTTTAGTCCACCTTAGTTTAGTCCACTCAACCTCAGTTTCAATTTTTGGATCCGCCTATGTTTGTTAATACTCTATGGAATAAGTGGATAATAAAATAATCTACCCTTAGTTCATATGATAATCATATGAAATCGAACAGGCAAATGAGACAAAGGGGAAAAAGTTGATCTGATATGCATCATATTACCTCAACCTAAAATTGGCTACATATAATAAATAATTGGTCAAGGATCTGAAAATTTTTATCTATAAACTGACCTATCTTTGTCCTATTTAAGTCGTGTCTCTCTAAATTCACCTGAAACTGAAGAATAGTTCTGGATTTACCCACATATACAAGTACCGAATGACAAATCTACACGCCTAACAAAATATATTATTTTAGTGTCAAGAGTAGTAACTGAATACTGAGTATCTTACCAAACTCTGAATCTGAATCTCTCTTTTCGTCCAAGCATTCCAAAACTTCATAATTAATAATTTCAGGCCCTACAGTTTTACTATTTATATTATGTTGAAAATATTTTTAACTTCGGTTAGCCTAATTATAGGACGCATGAACACTCCACAAAATGTGGCCGTGTGATGTCGACCACGTATCAAACACTCCATAAATACGTACCGAACACTTCACAAGCATCTACCAGTCGCATGCGTGTCGCAGTGTCCTTACCATGTCGTGTTGTATCCTATTATGTGCAACATATTATTTTCATCGCAAGCATTCTCAAACTTTGTAATACTTTCAGGTCCTATAATTTTTCTACTTTTATTCTGTTTAAAACATTTTTAACTTCAGTTAGCCTAATTTTACAATGACACCAATAATTTTTACCTTGATTACTTCATTTTTCCTATTTTAGTTACTTATAAGTATATCATCTTCACACCTCTTCAAGCCCTGATGCCTCCATATAGCATGTTCTTGCTGATCTATATCGAACTAACTCGGTCATCTAGAGGTTGTTAGGTGATGTATCACACAACACCATGACCACCACCACTTCCCAAGAAGTGCTACGAATATATATCTAAGATCTCTAATAGATCTACCAGATAAATAAGAGGTCAACACTTTCCCTCCTCCCTAACAACATTCCAAAAGTAACCCATCTAGGAAGCTCACAAGGATACCTATTTATGTAAATTTGGGACACTTGATAGTAAGTCCTGTCAAGGCAATACTCCTCAGTCCTCCCATCCTAAAAGCTTCTTGTATCTATAGATATCAAGCCATACAAATTCTTCAATTTTAGACCCCAGGCCTCAAGTTAGACCATAATACTTCACTGAAAATTTATTATTATAAGAGTAATATTATTCAACCCTCCTTGTCCTTATGTGGCAGCTAACATCGTGACATATTAAATAGTATTATGTGGAATCTAATATTGCAGTTAACATAACATATTTTAACCAAAAAATTTAATCATTCAATTTTTTTAATATTAATATTAATGTTAATTTTAATATTAATTTTAATAATAATGTTAATATTATTTTTAATTTTAATTTCAATGTTAATTTTAATGTTAGTTTTAATTTTAAAATTTGTCATGTCAGCTGTCACATTAACTGTCACGTCGTCTGTCACATAGGAAGAATGGTTTGTAGAGACACTTTTGAGAGATGAATAGCATTATGTTAGATTTATACTATTATATCAATCTACAACACATCTAGTTTTTTCTTTGGCTTAATTCCCATGATAATGTTGGACTTTTTCGTACTAAAGTTTGGTGTAATATACGATTTGGCCATCGTATCTGACACCCGTATTTTCTAACAGTTTGAACAATATACGATTCGGACCGAGTCGGAACCGCGGGTCCTAGACCCGTATGTCCAGCCCTAACATTTGTAGTTGGTTACATTTCTGAATAAATTTGAACATCTTTAGAAAGTTGTATTTCGAAAATCGTGAACTTGTGAATGACACTAGAGACATTTGTTTCAACCTTGGTGTCCTCAGCTTTGTCATCTTGTTTGATTATCGCAACTCTGATCTTAGTGTAGCTATCACATTTGTCCTAAAAATTTATGCAAATACATCGAGTGGTCCCTTCTAAGTATTTGGATTGCAAGGATTTGTTGTTGAAACTAAAGTTTACTTTTGCGACTGGAACTCTTCAGAGATACCGAGCCACTGAAAGTAAGGGGGCGTTTGGTACGGTAATTTTTTTTTTTTCGAAAAAAATTATTACTATGTTTGTTTAGGCTATAAAAAAAAATTTATTTTTGAAAATTACGAATACCCGGATAAATAATTTACCTACAAAACATGGAATCCTATCCCTTAAGAATATGTGGATATATTTTTTTTTATCTGGGCAAAATTTTTTTTCTTTCAGTTTTTTCTTTTTTTGATTGTTTTTTTTCATTTTTACTCGTTTTTATCAAATTTTTTTTGTTTTTGATGGTTTATTATTATTATTTATCGTTTTTGATGGATTTTTTTTGTTTTTGATCGTTTTCCTTTGTTTTTTAACACTTTGTTTTTTATAATTTTTGATCTTTTTATTGGTTTTACACTTTTGTCGATTGTTATTTTTTAATCTTTTTTTTCGTTTTGATGGATTTTTATCGTTTTTCTTAGTTTTGATCATTTTGATCATTTTTATCATTTGTTTGTTTTTATCATTTTTAATCGCTTTTAATGATTTGTTTTCGTTTTTTGATCGTTGGTATTTGTTTTTGATTTTTTTATCATTTTTTGATCGTTTTTGATGATTTTTTTGGTTTTGATAATTTTTATTAGTTTTTACGTTTTTGATCTTTTTTTCATTTTTGATCTTTTTTTTTTTATCATTTTTAATCGTTTTTATGGGGGTTTTTTTTCGTTTTTGATCGTTTATTATTATTTTTATCGTTTTTGATCATTTTCTTCGTTTTGAGCTTTTATTATTAATTTTTTTGTTTTGATCGTTTTTTATCTTCTTTTTTTTTTTTTTATCTTTTTCATATTTTGATTTTTTTTCGTTTTAAATTTTTTTTATCTATTTTATCGTGTTTTTCATTTTTTGATTGTTTTTGATTTTTTTCATTTTGACTTTTTTTTTTTATCGTTTTGATCTTTTTTTATGTTTTTATTTTTTCGTTTTTGATAGATTTCTATCAATTTTTTTGTTTTGATCTTTTTTCCGTTTTTATCAACTTTTCGATTTTGGTAATTTTTTTTTCGTTTTTGATCTTTTTTGTTTTTCACCTTTTTTACTTTCCTTTTCAATTTTTTCGTCATTTTGGTTTTATTTTATTTTATTTTATTTTTCATTTTTTTTGCTTTTTTGTTTTTTTGCTTTTTTCTTTCGTTATTTTTTTGTGTTTGGGTTTACCCCCTTTTTTGTTTTATTCTTTTTTTTTACTTTTCGTTTTTTATCTTTTTCCATTTTCTTTTGGGAAGCTTATATAGTCACCAAACGTAGGGATATAATTTTCAGAAAATTTAATTACTTGAAATTTGATTCATGGAAATATAGAATTTTTGTTTATATAGTATTTCGCATACCAACGCCCCCTAAAGAAGAAGAGAAGTATCGAACTCAACTGACTCTTGTGGTGAGTGAGAAGAGTTATACCTTCCTGGCTTGACGGAGGTCTCAGGATCAAACCGTGGGGGAGGTGTGGGGGCAGTTGGCCCAAATGGCATGCAACGTAGTGTGCATAAAGTCCCGTACGTATCGTCGGACATCTCAAAAAGAAGAAGAAGAAGAGAAGTAGATGCCAATATTGTGAATGGCCAAAAATTCTCTAGGTACCACTTGACACACAAATTCCAGTGCTTTGGAATATTGTGAATGATCAAATTGATTCCAAAATTTTAACCTCTAAAACTTATAATGAAACTTTATAGCTTTACATGTGGATCAGTTCTTGATCATAATATTTTTGAAGACTGTGCAAGTAATTCTGGTCCAAAGAGTGTAATAGATGCAAATCTTGTACAAAATTTTGAATTATTTTTCTTCTTTTTCTTAGTTTGTTTATTTTTAATATAATAGATATATCTACGCCGTCTAAGTCGTATGCATATCATCAATTAGTAATGTAAAAAAAAGTTTAAAAAAATAACTACCTCTTGGGTTTTTGCGTAGTTGATAAAAAATTTAAAAACCACCTGACCATATAACTCATAAAAAAATATATTCAAAATTTAAATTATATTTAAATTAACTATATGATATTGTCTAATTAAATATTTATCCAAAATTTGAAAAAAAATATTTATAACAATATTCAAATATATTCAAATTATTTTTAAAATATTCTAATAAAATATAAATTTCTATTTAATTTTTTTAATAATCTTCTACTATATAATGCGACTTGGAACCCGTTCAAAAGTGAGTCGTTTTCTCAACATAATTAAATTTTTTTGCCGTATGTAAATTCTAAACATAATTAATTCTTTTAATTCTTTTAATTCACACTAACTTAAGTTTTTTAAAAATTCTATATACTTTAAATTTTATATAGTTTAAACAATTTTAATATATTTAAACCAACTAATAGTATTATTTAATATAATCTTTAATATAACTTGAATTATTTTAATATATTTAAATATTATTTGTTTTTGATTTCTTTTTGACCAAGTGTTAGAAAATGTAACTTGACGACAGTGGTTTCGAAATATGGCGTAACATATTATCTCGGAATAAGGTAGGTTCATAATAATTTTGAAACCAATTATTTTAGTTTAGTTTATTTTTAGTATGATAGATATTATTTTAAATCTAAATAATATTTGATTTGATCTCTCCTTGACTAACCGTTAGAAAATATAACGTTGAATTTTAATATTATTTATTTTTGATCTCTTTTTGACCAACTGCTAGAAAATGTAACTTTGACATCTCGGAATAAGGTAGGTTCATAATAATTTTGAAACCAATTATTTTAGTTTAGGTTATTTTTAGTATGATAGATATTATTTTAAATCTAAATAATATTTGATTTGATCTCCTTGACTAACCGTTAGAAAAAATAACGTTGACAACTGGAGTTTCCAAATATAGATTACGTGCGTGACCTCAAATAAACTAGGTCGGTCCTGGTCTTGTGTGTTTATAGGTCGGTCCTTGTATGTTTATTTTCATTCTTTCTCTCTCTCAGAGGAGAGAGAGAGAGACAGAGAGAGAGAGAGAGAGGAGGCAGGGAGGGGAAGAGAGAGAGAGAGAGAGAGGGTTTTTCTCCTCCATTTTTTTTCTTCTTCGCTCCTTCCTCCTCCCGCTCCCCTTCCCAAACCCTAACTCCTCCTCCTCCAGACTGCTCCTCCCACAACGATCGGACCAGCGATGCTCTCCTCCCCGGCGGCGGTGGAGGGTTTTGTCCGCGGCTCCCTGGAGAGGACCTTTGCGTCAATCCGGAGGCAGAACGCCGAGGTCCTGGAAGGGAAGGAGGATCCTGCTAAAACTCCTGAAGTAGGAGGAGGAGGAGGAGGAGGAGGAGTCAGGGGCGGTGGTGGAGGAGTCAGGGGCGGTGGTGGAGGAGGAGCGGTGGAGGAGGAGGAGGAGGAGGAGGATGCAGGGGCGGAGGAGGAGGAGGAGGAGGAGGAGGAGTCAGGGGCGGTGGTGGAGGAGGAGGAGGCAGGGGTGGAGGAGGCGGAGGAGCGGTGGAGGAGGAGGAGGAGTCAGGGGCGGTGGTGGAGGAGGAGGAGGAGGCAGGGGTGGAGGAGCGGTGGAGGAGGAGGAGGAGGAGGAGTCAGGGGCGGTGGTGGAGGAGGAGGAGGAGGCAGGGGTGGAGGAGCGGTGGAGGAGGAGGAGGCAGGGGTGGAGGAGCGGTGGAGGAGGAGGAGGAGTCAGGGGCGGTGGTGGAGGAGGAGGAGGAGGCAGGGGTGGAGGAGCGGTGGAGGAGAAGGAGGAGTCCGGGGCGGTGGAGGAGGAGGAGGAGGAGGAGAAGGAGCGGTGGTGGAGGAGGAGGAGGCAGGGGCGGTGATGGAGGAGGAGGAGGTGGGGGCAGGGGCGGTGATGGAGGAGGAGGAGGTGGGGGCAGGGGCAGTGATGGAGGAGTAGGACCCGGACTGGCCGGCGGACGTCGGGTGGGGTGGGGTGCGGTGTGGTGCGGGGGTCGGAGATCGACTGGGAGCGACATCCGATAAGGAATGTGGTGGCAGAGGATGGGGTGGAGATCGACTTCGAGGGGGGAGATGGAGATCAACTGCTTGGAGTGGGGCAGCTTTGCTTTTCCATCCGAGCCCGTTGATTGTTCTGGCCTACGACCGCTGAAATAGGTATAATATCCTTTTTTTTTTTTTGTTACTTATCTTTCATTATTTGATATATGAAATGAATTAAAATGTGGCTGTAGAAACTCTTCTTGGAACCCAATGTATACCAAATTTCCTTTTCCATGCTTATGTCAGTTGTTACTGTTCCTAGTGGCTGGTATTTCCATCGTATTATTAAATTAGACCTTTTGTCTTGTCAAAAGCCCTTGTAGTAGAAGTTGTAATTTCCTTTTTAGTTTATCCATTGAGATTTAGAGAAGGGAAGCCTATGCATTAGGTTTTATTTTGAAGATGAAAAATAAAGATAGACCAGACACATGAATGTCAAATGAAATCTTGTCGATATGTGTGTAGTGTTAGATGTCCATCACTTCTTTAAATATCCATAAATGGTAAAGTTTCTTAGCATATCAATGAGTGTATATTGTTATTTTTATCAAGTCATTTTGAAATTATGATTCAATAAACCAAAAGTAGAAAATAACAATTTTACCACCAGCAGCAAAACAATAAATTGTGTCCAAGGATTACAATATTACAACATTCAATTTTAAATGAATATTTGTGAATTCTCTCTTCATGATTTGTGCATGGTGTCCGAAAATAGTTTTCAAGCTAGATGGTCAATGGGAGGTTAAGAGCACTACTTGGTCAGTGCAAAAAAGTACTCAAAGAGGTTGATATCTGCTCATATATAGACATATTGGCGGCCTCTGACAGCAACATTGTAGCCCGGATAGAAACATTTTCTTCGACAACTTTCTAATCCTTGTGTTAACAAAGATGAGAAAAATCAAATGTGCATTTTAACTTATACTTGTCATATAATGTACATACTGGCGTGACACGACTGGCTTGACACGACGTTCATTCCCAAATTAGACATTGATCAGAGCACCTAATATATAATCTTTCCTAATATTGATATACATTATAGATCAAGAAGATATCCAAAATATGGATTAAAAAAACTTGAAAATGATAAAGATCTTCCAGAGGAGAAAGAATAAACATGCCAGATAAAGTTTGTTTTTCTGCTGCACTGTAGTTGATTTTCATTGCTGCTTCTTGGCAGGACAGCTGATAACTGGAAGCTTTTGAAGGAGCTAGAGAAAGCTAGTAAAGATGGATTACCTCCTAGGGCATTCTCATGTTCTATTTGTTTAATTAGGATGCATTTTTTTTTTTGGATAAGTTCATCTCATGATCTTGTGCTTTCTAAAATTTGGAGTGGTGTTCTTAATAAATTTATTCTTCATAATGATTATTGTTTGACGTTGCAGACGGTCAAGATTGATATCAACATCAAGACAAATTTAGCTTAAAGAATGGATAAGATCTACCTATGCTTCCCCATCATCACCGACTGTCACATCTTCCACTATGAGGTAATATGGTTCCATCTAACAATGTATTTCTTACTTCACTTCAGATTTCACTCCCTACTTCTAGTGTATATTTAACTTATATCCACTTGCATGTTTCTTCATGACTGCTTAATTTTCTTTTTACTAATATGTTAGTTTCTTATTAATCCACCTTCATTGTTTCCTAGAGTATATTTGCTCAATCGAAATCGAAGATTATGAAAGCACTCACTAGAAAGTACATATACCAAAGAAACATGATGAACACTGAAATTTATAGTCGAATGAAGTATGCAGCTAAATATATCATATGAAATTTATCCAATTGAGCAGCTTAATTAAGCAGTTACCAAAGAAATATAATGGTAAAACAATTTTACTTTTCACACACAAAAGGTTGTATCCTAACTCTTTGGGGAAATCCACATCTACCGCTTGAAAGTCCTAAGACTTTTACTAATCAGCTGAACAGTAACCAACAGATTCAAATATAAATAAATAGACTTTACCCAAGGACTAGATTTTGGAGAAAAATAAAACAAGAGGTCCAGTACATATATATATGCAACATGCTAACACTTTAGTCAATAAAAGACATTCAACAAGATATCAAGAGATGCTTTCCGACAAGTCTAATTATTCAGCATCATTTTGACTTGCAGACTTGGAAGAAATTTCTATAACTCTAACAAACATCAGGCAGTAATAGAATTTCATGGTAGATTATATTCAAGATAAACATTAATGTAAAGAAAAACCATTTGGACATATAATTACTGACCAATTAACTGTGTGCCTTAAAGAAACTACAATTGTGCCAAAAGGTTCAACAAGCACATATTAAGAAGTCCATTTCAGTAATGTTCTGAAAGTTGAAATAATTGTCCATATTCTACTTAAAAATTTATATCCATGCTATTGAAACACATAACTACAATAACTTAAATTCAAGACACATTAATATAAAGAAAAACCATTTGGACATAATTACTAACCAATTATCTTTGCTTACAATTGTGCCAAAAGGTTCAACAAGCACATATTAGAAGCCCTTTTCAATAAAGTCCGAAAAGTTACGAGAATTGTCCATCTTCTAGTGAAGAATTTATAATCATTCTATTGAAACACGTAACTAGAAGAACTTAATAGGCATCTATTGAAACATGTAGCAGTCGATTCACCTAGAGATACTTTTTAACTTTAAATCTCCTGTTAAATCTTTCTATATAAAGTATGAACTGAACAAAGAGTCATAACCCAACTATTTGGAAATAAGTGTTTTTCTTCTTAGGGGCGTGCGTTTGGGACCCTAAATGGAATTACATAATCTTAAGTTCATCCTTAATGTCACAAATTACAATATATAAGTGAGTCCTAGGCAGCCTTTAACGACAAAGAAGTCGTCATTGAGTTGACGATTGACCCTTTTCTCTACCGAGCCACCTTTCTTTATCATTCGATTACTCCCTATTACCTATCCTCACTACACCATTTGGTCGTCTCGGTAAAGATTACTCCCTCCTCCCTATCCTTACTACTCTCTTTGGTCTTTTCGATTTGATTATTCAGCTCACTTCACTCGCCTTTTTTTATAACACATTTTACTCGTACAAAAGATGCATTACCTTAAACATTTACATTTATCCTATTGATTGACAACCTTATTTTCATATTTTATTTATCGATCCAAAAATTACATAGACAGTTTAGTTAATGGCTCTTTTGCACCATCGCAATCTTAAGTTCATCCTTTATGTCATAACATTAATTACAGTTTATTCTCGAGTCTTATGCAGCTTTCGCCAACAAAGATGTCATCCTTGAGTTGGTGATTGATCATTCCTTTCCTAGCGAGCCACCTTTCTTCTTCATTCGATTACTCCCAACTCCCTATCCTTCTCCCTATCCTTACTCCTCCATTTGGTCGTCTTAATTCGATTTTTTTGCTCACATCCCTCGCCATATTTTTTTATAATATACTTTACTCATATAAAAGTTGCATGGACTTTTAGCTCGTGGCTCTTTTATCGCCATCACAATATGAAGTCCGGCTTTTATGTCACAACATCAACTATAGTTTTTATCTTTTCCAAATTTGACCTATTCCCAAACTTGTCGATATCTAATTTTTTTCATTATACTAATGACTAGAACTTTAGAAGAAATGTTTTTTTAAATATTCTTTTTTTGCTTTTTATAATATTGACTAAAAATCTTATTTTAAATTTTATTTTTCTGTCCAAAAATTATATGGACTTTTAGTTCATGGCTGACCATTCCTTCCTAATCCGCCTCTCTTTGTTATTTGATTACTCCCTACTTCCAGTCCTCACAACATCCTTTGGTTGCCTCGATTCGGTTATTTAACTCACTTCGACCGTCTTCTATTTTTGATGGCATTCTTTACTCATATAATGTTTTATACTATTGACTAAAATCTTATTGTCAAATTCCATTTTTCTATCCAAAAATTACATTAAATTTTAGCTCCCGACTCTTTTCCACCATCACAATCTTAAGTTCATCTTTTATGTCACAACAACAATTACAGTTTATACGTGAGTTTTAAGCGATTTTTGCCAACAAAGAAGACATCATTGAGTTGACGATTGACCATTCCTTCCCTACCGAGCCGTCTCTTTTTGTCATTTGATTACTCCCTGTCCTAATTGCTTCCTTTGGTCGTATCGATTCAATTATTTTGCTCACTTTGCTCGTCTTCCAGTTTTGTTAAGGTACTTTACTCATACAAAAACTTTATGATCTTTTAGCTCATGACACTTTGTCAATATCACAATCTGAAGTCGTTTCTTTATGTTACAACATTAACTACAGTTTTTTTATCTTGTTCTAACTTTGACCTATTTTCAAATTTGTCGATTTTCAATTTTTTTCCACTATACTAACGACTAGAACTTTCGAAAAAATCTTGTATTTTAAAGATTATTGTTTCACATTTTAAAACCTTATTTTCAAATTCAAATTTTCTATCCAAAAAATTACATGGACTTTTAGGTCCGGACTCTTTGCCACAATCGCAATCTTAAGTTCATTCTTTGTCTCAACACCAATTATAGGTTATACGTGAGTCTTCGGTGATTTCTCCAACAAAGAAGTTATTCTTGAGTTTGATTGACCCTTCCTTCCCTACCGAGCCGCCTCTTTTCGTCATTGGTTACTCCTTTACTCCCTATCCTCACTACTCCCTTTGGTCATTTTGATTCGATTATTCAACTCACTCCGTTCGGCTTCTTTTTTTGACAACATATAAAAAAATTTAATGGACTTTTAGCTCAAGGCTTTTTGTCGCCATCAAAATTTGAATTCGATCATTTATGTTACAATATCATCTACAGGTTTTACTCTTTCCAAATTTGACCTATTACCAAATTTGTCGTTTTTTATTTTTTTTCCCTCGTACTAAATGACTAAAACTTTCGAAGAAAAGTTTAGTTCTTTAAAGATTATTCTTTCACATTTTATACTTTTGACTGAAAATATTATTTGCAAATTCCATTATTATATCAAAAAAAAATTTAGTTCCAAGTTTTTTGCCACAATCGTAATCTTAAGTTCATCATTTATGTCAAAACACTAATTACAATTTATACGTGAGTTTTGCGGCTTTTGCCAACAAATGTGAGTCATGAGTTGATGATTGACCATTCCTTCCAGAATCTCCTCTCTTCGTCATTCGATTACTCCAAGTCACTGTCCTCACTACTTCCTTTGGTTGCCTCGATTCAGATATTCAACCCACTTCGACCATCTTCCATATTTTATGGCATACTTATACAAAAGCTTTATTGGCTTTTATCTCGTGGATTTTTGTCACTATCACCATCTGAAGTCGATCCTTTATGTCACAGCATAAACTACAACTTTTACCTTATTCCAAACTTGAAGATTCTTCTTTCACATTTTATTTATCCAAAAAATGTTTCCAAAAAATGTTCCTGGCTCTTTGCCACTATCACAATTTTATGTTTATCCTTTATGTAACAAAACCAATTACAGTTTATACGTGAGTCTTAGGCGACTTCGCCAATAAATCCTTGAGATGACAATTGCCTATTCCTTCCCTACCGAGCCGCCTCTTATTGTCATTTGATTATCCCCTACTCCTTATCCCCACTATTCCCTTTGGTCGCCTAGATTTGATTATTCAGCTCACATACTTTACTTATGAACTTTTATCTCGTGGCTTTTTGTCACCATCACAATCTGAAGTGCTACTTTATGTCACAACATCGACTACAATTTTTACCTTGTTCCAAATTTTACCTATTTTCAAATTTCTCGATTTTGTAAATTTCCCCCCTACTATACTAATGTCTTAAAACTTTCGATGAAAGCCTTCTTTTTTCACTACTAGAAAAAACGGTCTTAGCGACGTATTTTAGCGACGTCAAAAGAAACGTCGCTAATAATATATAAATTAGCGACTCCTTATTAAAACGTCGCTAGACGTCGCTAAATGGCGACATTTAGCGACGTTTAGCGACTTTTATTAAGATTTTAAAAGATAAGTCGCTATAAGTTCAGTTTAGGTCGCTAAACGTCGCTAATATGTCTAATTTAGCGACGTTTAGCGACGTATATAGCGACTTTAATATTGAAAATATTTAGCAACGTGTTTAGCGACGCATTGACGTCGCTAAAATTTAAATTAGCGACGTTTTTCTTGGACGTCGCTAAACGTCGCTAAAATTTGGTTAATTAGGGATCGGTTTCATTTTTCCCCATCTGCTGAAATTTTGAAAAATTCCCCCCCCCCCCCCCCCGCGCTCCGTCGACCCGCTCTCCACCGCGACAACTCGGGTAAACCCTACTCTCTCTCTCTCTCTCTCTCACACACACACACACACACACAGAGGACACATGTGACATTGACACAAACACGACACACACACAGACACTGACACAGACACGGCACACACACACTGACACAGACACTGATCAGGACCTAGGGTTAGGGTTAGGGTTAGGTTTGTTGACATGGGATTAGGGTTAGGGTTAGGGTTAGGGCCGACTGGCCCAAGTCGACGAGAGAGGTAACAGCAGCAGTGAGCACTGCTTACTAGCAGTGAGCAGGGGGAGACATGAGTGTGTGGCTCGGGAAGATTGGGTATTCATAGTGATACTATAGTGCTACTACATGAACTGTTAACTTATGATTGGGTATTCATAGTGATACTATAGTGCACACATGAGTGTGTGGCTATAACAGTTTTGATATAACACCAACATCTGAGAGAAGATTGGGTATTCATAGTGATACTATAGTGCACACATGAGTGTGTGGCTCGGGATAAGGGGTAATCAAATATTGAGGAAGAAGGTAAGCAGTAGCAGTGGGTGACTGATTTAAAGAGGTGTATTAGTCAGGTGTTTGAGTGAATATATGTGTTGAAGAGAATAAGTAATAGGTGTGAAGGTTGAGCATTCATATAGGTGTATCCCAGATCTGGGAGTATAGATGGAGTGTTTATATGAGTATAGATGGAGTGTTTATATGAAGTATAGAATTTAGAGTACTTAATAGGTGTTGTTGGTACCAGGTGAGTTTTGATTACAGAATTCTTAAGAGTGTATGTGTGTATCAGTGTGCCAGTTTGGGGGGTTAGGTTTTTTTACTAAAGGGAGTGCAGTAATCTGCCGGTAAATGTGAGTGAGTACAGCCACAATGCATGGGGTTATCCATTTCATAGAGCAATAGCCCGTGTACTTGAGAAACTTTTGATGCAAAAATTGTTCAAGCACCAGGTGCCTTAGTGCAATGCCATGACTGCTTTTCCCATAACGGACACTGACCTAGGAGTGTGGTTGGGGGCAGCTGCAGTTCTATAGTATGACACACTATTTGTAGTGTTGACTGCACACTTATAGTGCAGTTCATAGTACTATGAGGTTGGGGGCAGCTGCAGTTTTGATAAATGAAAATATGTATTATATCAGTTATGATTTTTATAGTACGGTTAATTTTGCATGTAATGATTTATATGATACATACTGTCAATTTTGCAGAAGTTTCTAGAAATGGATATGAATTACTATCTGCGTCATCGTTCGTGGATGTACAACCGTCATCCTGATGACATGTGCGGTGTGCGGGATGAATTCATTGAGGGTGTACAGCAGTTCCTGCAGTTCGCAAAGGCATTCCCTCAATACATGGACGGTGCCAAAATTAAGTGTCCGTGTGTGAGATGTCGCAACAGGAAATATCATCTTGAAGTGGAAGTTACATATCATTTATACTCGAAGGGCTTTACGCCGAATTACTATCAGTGGACCGCGCACGGAGAACTTGTATCTCTAGCATCAGAGTCGGAGCCCTATGTGGAGCCGTATATGGATGTCCAAGACCACGATGCTTATGACGATGGGTTGGTGAACATGGTTTATGATGCGGCGGGGCCTAGTTTCAATCCTGACAATTATGATGCGGCGGGACCTAGTTTCAATCCGGACAATTATGATGCAGCTGAGGAGGCACCGAATGCCGATGCTGCAAAGTTTATGGAGTTGCTTGAGAATGCAAGGACTCCACTATATCCTGGTTGTGAGGATCATTCACCGTTGGAGGTGGTTACAAGATTATTGAGCATCAAGTCCGATTTTAACATGTCGCAAGAATGCTATAATCGACTGCTCGATTTGATTATAGAGATCTTGCCCGAGGGTGCAAAGTTGCCTAAAGACTTCTATCGATCTAAGAGGATGGTGAGATCGCTTTGGATGGGATACGAGAAAATCGATGCATGTCGCAACGGGTGCATGTTGTACTACAAAGACGACAAGGATGAAGATGCGTGCAGATTCTGTGGTGCTGATCGCTACAAGGCCACTGTTAGAGGAAAGTCTGTCGGTGCAAGGAAGCCTACCGATTCGATGCACTACTTGCCTTTGACGCCGCGGTTGCAGCGGTTGTTTATGGTTAAGGAGACTGTAGAAAACATGAGTTGGCACAGGCGAAAACAGATCGAAGGAGTATTGGATCATCCATCCGATGGAGAAGCATGGAAGCACTTTGATCGAGAGTATCCATATTTTGCCGAGGAAGCGCGTAATGTCAGATTGGGGCTCTGCTCTGACGGTTTTACCCCATTCAGACTTTCGGGCTCCCAGTATTCGTGTTGGCCTGTGATCGTCACTCCGTACAATCTACCGCCTTGGATGTGCATGAAGACTCCGTATATGTTCCTAACCGTTATTATCCCGGGTTCGAACAATCCGAATAGGAACATCGATGTGTATTTACAGCCTTTGATAGATGAGTTGAATCAGCTGTGGGAAGTCGGTGCCAACACGTACGATATTTCTAGAAAGCAGAATTTTCAGATGAGGGCAGCACTTATGTGGACCATCAACGACTTTCCGGCCTATGGAATGTTATCGGGATGGAGCACCCATGGTCGTCTCTCATGTCCGTATTGCATGGACCGTTCTCAGGCTTTCCGTTTGAAACACGGAGGCAAACCGTGCTTCTTCGATTGTCATCGACAATTTTTGCCGAAGGATCATCCGTACCGGAGGAATCGGAATGCTTTTCGTGCGGGAGTTGTGGAGAAGGCTAATCCACCGTCAAGGTGGCCCGGATGCACGATATGGGAAGAGGTAAAAGATTTACCAAGTGCTATCCAAGAGCCTGCTAAGGGGTACAAGTGTGACGGATTTGGTCGCACCCATAACTGGACGAAGAGGAGTATATTCTGGGATCTGCCATATTGGAGCACCAATCTGATCAGACATAACCTTGATGTCATGCATATCGAGAAGAATGTGTTTGATAACATAATTAATACTGTAATGGATGTAAAGGGGAAGACGAAAGATAATCCGAAGGCGAGGTTGGACTTAGAAGACATATGTAGACGTCCTGCATTGCATTTGATAGAGGAGGGGAATGGAAAGTTAAAGCAACCTAAGTCAGTTTTCTCACTGGATAAAGAGGATAAAGGTAGACTTTGTAGGTGGATTCAGGGTCTAAAGTTTCCAGACGGGTACGTGTCGAACTTGAAAAGATGCGTCGACCTCAAGGAGAACAAACTAGTAGGTATGAAGAGCCACGATTGTCACGTATTCATGGAGAGGTTAATTCCGATTGCATTTCGGGAATTCTTACCGCAGGTCGTTTGGGACCCATTGACAGAGCTGAGCATATTCTTCAGAGATCTTTGTTGTACTAAGTTGCTCGTCGATCGTCTAGAAAAGCAAGAGAGGGACATTGCGGTAACACTATGTAAGCTCGAGAAGGTGTTTCCTCCTGGATTCTTCGACTCTATGGAGCATTTGCCAATTCATCTTTCCTATGAGGCACGTGTTGGTGGTCCTGTCGGTTATCGGTGGATGTACCCCTTCGAGCGCCATCTGAATCACCTGAAGAGAAAGGTGAAAAATAAGGCACGGGTTGAAGGCTCTATTTGTGAAGCTTATGTTCTCGAGGAGATTACAAACTTTTGCTCGACGTATTTCAAACCGCATGTTGCTACTAATAGGACGAAAGCTCCCAGAAACGACGACGCATATCAGGAATCTAATGATGCAATACTCAAAGTATTCAATGCATCCGGAAAGTCCTCGGGAAAAATGAAGAAGAGATATTTGAATGACGATGAGCTAAGGGCTGCTCAATTGTATATATTACTCAATTGCGACGAGGATGAAGTGGAGAAGCTAGAGGGGTAAGTAATTAATACGTCCATGTTTACATCATCTCAATGTAATAGTATAAGATACTATTATGCTACTAATCAGCAGTTGCTTCATTGTTTTTCAGCACATATAATGATGAGTTGAGGTCGGTTAGACCCTACATAACAGACGAAGAAGTAGAACAAGATATGAGATGCCATTTTTCTTCTTGGTTGAGCGCATATGTAAGATGCTTGGTAATTACTTTTTATTTCTGCACTTGCAAAACAAATAACTTACTATCGCTACTTTGGTATTTAGGTCGATCGTCTAATATCATCCGAGACTGAATCTATTAGGACTCTAGCCAAGGGACCAATTACTGCCGTAAAAATATGGCCAAGTTTCTGTGTGAATGGGTTCAGGTAAGTCAACAAATGCTCCTATCAGAGACAGCTTTCTGGATCTTGATTCCACGAAAAACAGTGGTTTGTGTATCAAATCTACAAACTACAAAGACGTCAATACGGGCAATGATTTTTTTGGCATCTTACGAGAGATTGTGGAGTTGACATATAATTATGGCCCAGAACCTGCTAATATCGTGCTATTCAGGTGTGAATGGTTCGATCCGATTCAAGATCAAGGTTGGAAAATTGACAAGCATGGCCTTGTGGATATAAACTACAAGCGTAGATATCAAGGCTACGAACCATTTGTCCTATCAAGTCAGGCTCAGCTCGTGTACTTCACAACTTATCCTAGACGGGGGACAGCGAGGTCGGATTGGTGGGCAGTATGCAAGACTAAAGCTAGAAATACCTTTGACATTGACGAAATAGCTTATCAGGAGGACGATCTACCTCTTGTAACAAATATTGTAGATGTGGACTCAACGGAAGTTACTCATTACACGAGTAATAATGTAGAAGATGTAGAATTATCCGAAGAGGACGACGAAGTAGATGAAAGTGAAGACGAGGAAGAGGAAGAGCAGGACGAGGAAGGCGAACAAGATGAATTTTCTGAAGATGATTGAAAATATAAAATATTCCATGTAGAATGTAACTGTATTTGGACTGTAAATATTGCATGTAGAAGTAGATGTTGACATTAACGAATATATGTATTATATTTTGACTGTATAATGCTTTGAGATATGTATCACATTTCGACTGTAGAATGTAGTATATATTTGTGTTTCTCTATATTCATCATATGTTGTTATCAGATATGACAGGACGACGCGGAGGATTCGGCAGGTCCCGAGGTAGACAGAGTGCCACTCCGGTACTGCCTACTGTTGGTTCCGGATCGTCGCCCAGTACTCCAGTATATCGACCAGTCACATCTCCGACTGCGACGACGTTACGTGGCATCACTCCTGGGATGAGTAGTTCCAGGCGTGATAGTACTCCCTCGTCCAGCGTTCCTCCTGCTGACGGAACCATGGAGACAGATGAGCATGTAGAGGAGGTCGTGCCGACGTTGTCCCAGCATCAGCAAGATCCTCCATGCGCACCACCGGAGGAGACGAGGACAGAGATTTGGGCCGACGGTACAAAGTAAGTCAATTAGATGGTTTAGTATATATTTGTGTTCCTCTTTATTCATCGTATATTGACTTTTTCAGTAATCTAAATTATTATTTCTGTATAGATATCGTCCATCGTCGGTTCAGAGACGCCTGGGCTAATTTATGCATATTCGTGATGCTAACTTAATGAATTATTTATTGTAGCAAACGTATTTTTATCCTCCGCACCGGGCCGAGTTGATCGAGCGGCTCTTTCCTACCGTTGCCGCCAAGCTTATCCGAGATGCTCTGGATGACCAGAAGGCTCGTGATCGTGCTGGAAAACCGATCCAAGGTTGGATCACGCCTGAGCAGTGGACTGCGATGAGGGCTAGATTCGACGATCCGAGCTACAAGGAAAGGTCTAAGAAGGCCAAGGCGGCTAGGCAGAATGCTGCCAAGTGGTGTGGTGGCTCGATTCCGATGACGGAACATTTCCGTCGTTTGGTATATTTTTTCTTTTAAAATATATTATTTTAATATAAGTACCATAAAATGGTACTTGGAAAAAATATTTAAGTTTAGTAATAAAAAATATATTTTTAACAGGTACAGAGGGATGAGGATGCAAACATGGTGACCGTCTTCTTGGCCACCCATCGCAAGGACGAAAATCTCATTGATGAGAGGGCCTCACAGACCTATGTAAGTATTACTTTACTTTGTGTTTATTTTAATATAACTTAGGCAATTATTGAGTTTCCAAACATTTTCTAGGCCGAGTATCTTAGGCTTCGTGAGCGGGCGACGGTTAGTGCACCTACACCTGGAGAGGCTGGTGCTTCGTCGCAGCCCGGTCCATCTCCGTCGGCGGACGACCTGTGGGTGACCGCAGCCGGTGGTCTCCAGAGGGGTACGTACTACGGTATGAGCTCCTATGGCGCCCTGGTTGCGACGCAGTCATCTAGGGCCTCCCCGACAGCTGTGCATTCCACACACCCCTCGCAGTCGCAGCCCTCGCAGTCGTCGGCCAGAGTCCAGGAGGCCGTCCAGGAGGCCGTTGACCGTCAGATTGCGTCTCTCCATGACGACTTGCTGCGAAGTATGGAGGACCAGTCCCGGTCCCAGCCGCAGGCGGACGATCCGATGCTCATCGCACGATTGGATATGCTCGACCGCAGCATGACGGAGCTACGAGAATTGACAAATGATATTAGAGCCTCCAATGATCGCAACATCATGGAGCTGCAGGCGTCACAACTATCGATGGGCGAGAAGCTGACGAGGATGCATGCGTCACAGCTATCGATGGGCGAGAACCTGACGAGGATGCAGGATTCAATGGGTGATAGCAGTACGAGGCTGTTATCTACCCTGGATTCTTACAACCAGCGACTCGCAGACTTGGAGCGGGCACGGCCTCCACCGACGTCATTGCCTTCTCCATCGACATCGGTGTCGATTCCACGGGACGAGTATGAGGAGTTGTTATCCTTCAAGCGCGCCGCTGGTCAGCCTCCTGCAGATCCGTAGTAGTATAGTTATTTTTATTATTATTTATGAATTATTGATACTTCAACAATAGACATGATGTATGATGCTTCTTGTGGTCTTTAATTTTTTAGTTAATTTAATTGGATTATATAGTTATCCACATTTAATTGGATTGATACTTCTTGTGGTCTTTAATTTAATTGGATTATATAGTTAACTAGATTGAATCATGTTGGTGTGTATGATGAAGATGATGTAAAACTGCAGGGAATCACCAATGTTTGCTTCTGCACATTATTTTTTTTTATTTTTTTTTTATTAGCGACGTTTAGCGACGTTAATTTACGTCGCTAATTACGTCGCTACTTAGCGACGCGGTAAAATGTCGCTAAGGACGTCGCTAATGACGTCGCTAATTACGTCGCTAAACGTCGCCAATTGCTGACATGGCAGTATAGCCAGGTCATTAAAGACGTCGGTGTAACGTCGCGATAGATGTCGCTAATCAGCGACGTTTAGCGACGTTTCTAAACGTCGCTTTTAATTGACTTGGCGTCGCAAAACGTCGCTAAATTTAGCGACACATTAAAGTCGCTAAAAAACGTCGGCATAGCGACGTTTAGCGACGTTTTTTGTTTTAGCGACTTGGTGTTTTCCGACTGCTTTGAAACGTCGCTAATTACGTCGCTAAACCTAATTAGCGACGATTTTTGGTTATTTAGCGACGTTTTTAGACGTCGCTAATTTGACTTTTTCTGGTAGTGTTTGAAGATTCTTCTTTCACATTCTTTACTATTGATTTCACATTCTATACTATTGACTACTATTAACTAGCAACCTTATTCTCAAATATCATTTTTGTCTCCAAATATTACATGGACTTTCATCTCATGGCTCTTTTCTACCATCGCAATCTTAAGTTCATCATTTATGTCATAACACAAATTACAGTTTATACATGAGTTTTAGGCAGCTTTTTTCCACAAAGAAGTCATTCTTGTGTTAATGATTAACAATTCATTCCCTATCGAATTGCCTCTCTTATTCGTCATTTGATTACTCGCTACTCTCTATCCCCACTGCTCCCATTGTTCTTGATTCGATTATTCAGCCCTCCGCTTGCGTTCTAGCTACATGGACTTTTAGCTTGTGAATCTTTGTCGCTATCACAATATGAAGTCGATCCTTTATGTAACAATATCAACTACATTTTTTACCTTGTTCCAAATTTTACCAATTCTCCAATTTGTCGTTTTTCCAAAATCTATTCTACTATATAATGTCAAAACTAGGCTTCACCGTGAAAGTTTTTCATTACAAAAATACCCTTCATTAAAAACAGTAATTAAATACGTATTAAATGTATGTATGCATGCATGAGACAACTTGGGAAATGATAGTTAATAAAACAAATATATGCATGCATGCATGCAAAGTAGGCACATGAACCCAAGAGATAAGAGAAACCTTTTATATTCCCGTCATTTAATTTCTCCCAACTTTCATGCTCCTGGCTATTATATTTCCACCTATAATAAAATTAAGAAATTGTTGGTTGCTCTTTTAATAAACTTTTTTTTAAGTAATATGAAATACGTGCAACGCACGTGCGTATATACTAGTTTTCTAATATAGTTAATAACTAGATCTTTCGAAGAAAGTTTTGTTCTTTAAAGATAATATCATCTTTTATACTATTAACTAAAAATCTTGTTGTCAAATTCCATTTTTCTATCCAAAAATTACGATGAATTTTAGCTCCCGACTCTTTTCCACCTTCGCAAGCATAAGTTCATCTTTTATGTCACAATTACAGTTTATACATGAGTTTTAGGCGATTTTTGCTAACAAAGAAGACATCCATGAGTTGAAAATTGACCATTCCTGGCCCTACTGAGCCGCCTCTTTTCGTCATTTGATTAGTCCCTACTCCTTTTTCCTAATTGTGCCCTTTGGTTGTATCGATTATTTTGCTCACTTTGCCCGCCTTCCAGTTTTATTAGCATACTTTACTCTTACAAAGACTTTATGAACTTTTAGCTCATGGCACTTTGTCGAAGTCACAATCTGAAGTCGATTCTTTATGTTACTATATTAACTACATTTTTTTTTACCATGTTCTAACTTTGACCTATTCCTAAATTTGTCGATTTTCAAATTTTTTTCACTATACTAATGATTAGAACTTTCTAAAAAAATCTTGTGTTTTAAAGATTCTTGTTTCACGTTTAATCCTATTGAGTGAAAACCTTATTTCCAAATTTTATTTTTCTATACAAAAATTACATGGACATTTAGGTCCCGACTTATTGCCACAATTATAATCTTAAGTTCATTTTGTCACAACACCAATTATAGGTTATACATGAGTCTTTATCGATTTCGCCAACAAAGAAGTTATTATTGAGTTGACGATTGACCCTTCCTTCCCTACCGAGCTGCCTCTCTACGTCATTGGTTACTCCCTACTACCTATCCTCATTGCTTCCTTTGGTCGTTTCGATTAGATTATTCAACTCACTCCATTTGCCTTCTTTTTTTTACAACATACTTTACTCTGAGAAAACTTTAATGGGCTTTAGCTCAAGGCTTTTTGTCGCCATCGAAATCGGAAGTCGATCATTTATGTCACAATATCATCTACAGTTTTTACTCTTTCCAAATTTGACCTATTCACAAATTTGTCGATTTGCAATTTTTTTTTTCCATTTACCAATGACTAGAACTTTCGAAGAAAACCTTGGTCGTTGAAGTTTCTTCTTTCATGTTTTTATACTATAGACTGAAAATCTTATATTTGAATTCCATTTTTCTATCCCAAAATTACATGGACTTTTAGTTACCGACTCTTTTCCGCAATTGCAATATTAAGTTTATCATTTATGTCACAACACTAATTACAATTTATAAGTGAGTCTTAGGCGGCTTTCGTCAATAAAGAAGTCATTCTTAAGTTGATTGACCATTCCTTCCCTACCAAACCTTCTCTCTTCATCACTCGATTACTTGATACTCCCTATCCTCAGTGTTCTGTATCTTTCACGTTTATACTATTGACTGAAAACGTTATTTTCAAATTCCATTTTTCTATCGAAAAGTTACATTGACTTTTGTTAATGGTTATTTTTCCTTTGGTCGTTTCGATTCGATTATTCAACTCACTCCATTTGCCTTCTTTTTTTTACAACATACTTTACTCAGAGAAAACTTTAATGGGCTTTAGCTCAAGGCTTTTTGTCGCCATCGAAATCGGAAGTCGATCATTTATGTCACAATATCATCTACAGTTTTTACTCTTTCCAAATTTGACCTATTCACAAATTTGTCGATTTGCAATTTTTTTTTTCCATTTACCAATGACTAGAACTTTCGAAGAAAACCTTGGTCGTTGAAGTTTCTTCTTTCATGTTTTTATACTATAGACTGAAAATCTTATATTTGAATTCCATTTTTCTATCCCAAAATTACATGGACTTTTAGTTACCGACTCTTTTCCGCAATTGCAATATTAAGTTTATCATTTATGTCACAACACTAATTACAATTTATAAGTGAGTCTTAGGCGGCTTTCGTCAATAAAGAAGTCATTCTTAAGTTGATTGACCATTCCTTCCCTACCAAACCTTCTCTCTTCATCACTCGATTACTTGATACTCCCTATCCTCAGTGTTCTGTATCTTTCACGTTTATACTTTTGACTGAAAACGTTATTTTCAAATTCCATTTTTCTATCGAAAAGTTACATTGACTTTTGTTAATGGTTATTTTTCCTTTGGTCGTTTCGATTCGATTATTCAACTCACTCCATTTGCCTTCTTTTTTTTACAACATACTTTACTCAGAGAAAACTTTAATGGGCTTTAGCTCAAGGCTTTTTGTCGCCATCGAAATCGGAAGTCGATCATTTATGTCACAATATCATCTACAGTTTTTACTCTTTCCAAATTTGACCTATTCACAAATTTGTCGATTTGTAATTTTTTTTCCATTTACCAATGACTAGAACTTTCGAAGAAAACCTTGGTCGTTGAAGTTTCTTCTTTCATGTTTTTATACTATAGACTGAAAATCTTATATTTGAATTCCATTTTTCTATCCCAAAATTACATGGACTTTTAGTTACCGACTCTTTTCCGCAATTGCAATCTTAAGTTTATCATTTATGTCACAACACTAATTACAATTTATAAGTGAGTCTTAGGCGGCTTTCGTCAATAAAGAAGTCATTCTTAAGTTGATTGACCATTCCTTCCCTACCAAACCTTCTCTCTTCATCACTCGATTACTTGATACTCCCTATCCTCAGTGTTCTGTATCTTTCACGTTTATACTATTGACTGAAAACGTTATTTTCAAATTCCATTTTTCTATCGAAAAGTTACATTGACTTTTGTTAATGGTTATTTTCTATGGTCTCAATCTTAAGTTCACCTATTATGTCACAACACTAGTTACAGTTTATACGCGAGTCTTATGCGGCTTTCGCAATCAAAGAACTCATATCTTTGAATTGACAATTGACCATTCCTTTCCTACCGAGCTGTCATTTGAGTAGTCCTTACTTCCTATCCTCACTGTTCCCTTTGGTCACCTAGATTTGATTATTCAGCTGACTCCGCTCACCTGCTATTTTTTGATAATATACTTTGCTCATACAAAAGTTTCATGGACTTTTTGTCACCATCACAATCTGAAGTGATCATTTATGTCACAACATCAACTACAGTTTTTACCTTGTTCTAAATTTGACATATTTTCAAATTTTTTGATTTTCAAATTTTTCCCGCTATACTAAAGACTAGACTTTCGAAGAAGGCTTTGTTCTTTAAATATTCTTCTTTAACGTTTAATCTATAAAAAAATTGTTCGTGACCACTATTGTAATCTTCTTATGTTCATTCTTTATGTCATAATACCAATTACTTTTAATACGTGAGTCAACAACTTTCGCTAACATAGAAGCCATCCTTGAGTTGACAATTGATCCTCCCTTACCACTGAGCCGCTAACATAGAAGCCATTCTCGATTCGATTTTTTTACTCACTCCGCTCTCCTTTTTTTTGATAACATTACTCATAGAAAACTCTCTTGGACTTTTAGCTCGTGGCTCTTTGTTGCCATCACAATCCGAAGTTGATCCTTTATATTATAATATCAACTACACTTTATGCCTTGTTCAAAATGTGTTATATTCACAAATTTGTCGATTTCCAATTTTTTTTTCATTGTACTAATGAGTAGAACTTTTGAAGAAAGCCTTGTTCTTTAAAAGATTATTCTTTCACTGGAAACCTTATTTTCAAATTCTATTTTTCTATCAAATTACACGGTCATTTAACTCTCGACTCTTTTCTACCATCACAATCTTAAGTTCATCGTTTATGTCGCAACACTAATTATAGTTTATACGCGAGTCTTAGGCGGTTTTCGCCAACCAAGAAGTTATCCTTAAGTTGACGATTGACCATTCCTTCCCTGCATAACCGTCTCTCTTCGTTATTCGATTACTCCCTATCATCACTTCTCTCTTTAGTTGCATCAATTTGATTCGATTATTCAGTCTTCTTATTTCGATAACATGCTTTACTCATACAAAAGCTTCATGAAATTTTATCTCGCGGCTTTTTTGTCGCCATCACAATTTGAAGTCGATCCTTTATGTTACAACATCAACTAGAGTTTTTACCTTGTTCCAAACATGACTTATTTTCAAATTTGTCTATTTTCAAAGATTTTCACTATACTAACGACTTACACTTTCGAAGAAAAACTTGTTCTTTGAAGATTCTTCTTTCACGTTTGATATTATATACTGACAACCTTATTTTCAAATTTTATTTTTCTATCCAAATTTTACATGGACTTTTAGTTCATCACTCTTTTCCACCATCGCAATCTTAAATTCATCCTTTATGCCATAATACTAATTACAGTTTATACGTGAGTCTTAGACGACTTCCGTCGACAAAGAAGTCATTCTTGAGTTGATGATTGACTATTCCTTCCCTCCCAAATCGACTATCTTCGTCATTTGATTACTCTCTACTCCCTATCCTTACTGCTCCCTTCGATCATCTCGATTCGATTATTCAGTTCGTTCTGCTCGTTTTTTTATAATTTCATTCGTTACAAAAGATACATGGACTTTTAGCTTGTTGATCTTTGACCGCTATCACAATCAGAAGTCAATCCTTTATGTAACAATATCAAGTACAATTTACCTTGTTCCAAAATTTACATAATGGACTTTTAGCTCGTGAATCTTTGTCGCTATCATAATCTGAAGTCGATTCTTTATGTTACAATATCACCAACAATTTTTACCTTATTCCAAAATTTTCCACTATAAAATCTTATTGTAAAATTTTATTTTTCTACCCAAAAATTACATTGAGTTTTAGCTCCCGACTCTTTTCCACCATCGCAATTTTAAGTTCATCTTTTATGTCACAACACCAATTACTGTATATACGTGAGTTTTAGTGTCTTTCGCCAACAAAGAAGATATCCTTAAGTTAACGATTGACCATTCCTTCCCTACCGAGCCATCTCTCTTTGTTATTTGATTACTCCTTACAAAATTTGATCCAATTTATCGTAATCGATTCCCTATCCTAACTTATCCTAATTGGTCCCTTTTGTCGTCTTGATTCAATTATTCAGCTCACTTTGCTCACCTTCCAGTTTTGATAACTTATACAAAAACTTTATGAACTTTTAGGTCGTGGCACTTTGTCGATATCACAACCTGATGTCAATTCTTTATGTGAAAATATTAACTATAGTTTTTAACTTGTTCTAACTTTGACCTATTCCTAAATTTGTCGATTTCAATTTTTTTTCACTATACTAACGACTAGTACTTTTGAAGAAAACCTTATATTTTAAGATTCTTCTTTCGCGTTTAATAGTTTAATACTATTGTCTGGAAATCTTATTTTTAAATTTTATTTTTCTATCCAAAAATTACATGGACTTTTAGATCCTGGCTCTATGCCACCGTCACATTCTTAGTTCATCATGTATGTCACAATACTAATTACAGTTTATACGTGTCTTCAGAGGCTTTTCGCCAAAAAAGAAGTTACCCTTGAGTTTACGATTGACCCTTCCTTTCCTACCGTGCCATAACTCTTCGTCATCGGTTACTCTCTACCCTATCCTTACTCCTCCCTTTGGTCGTTTTTTCTTCTTCTGATATCATACTTTACTCATACAAAAACTTCAAGGGATTTTAGCTTGTGGCTCTTTATCGCCATCAAAATCTGAAATCAATCATTTATGTCACAATATCAACTACAATTTTTAATCTTTTCAAATTTGACCTATTCACAAATTTGTCGATTTCCAATGTTTTTCCATTACACCAATGACTAGAACATTCAAAGAAAGCCTTGTTATTTGAAGATTCTTCTTTCATGTTTTATACTATAGATTAAAAATCTTATATTCGAATTACATTTTTCTATCACAAAATTACATGGACTTTTAGTACTCGACTCTTTTCCACAATTGCAATACTAAATTCATCATTTATGTCACAACATTAATTACAATTTATAAGTGATTCTTAGACGTCTTTAGCCAACAAAGAAGTATCCTTGAGTTGACGATTGACTATTCCTTCCCAACAAAGCTGCCTCCCTTCATCATTCGATTATTCCTTACTCCCTATCCTTACTACTACCTTTTACGTTTTATATTATTGACTAAAAGCCTTATTTTCAAATTCCATTTCTTTAGATACATTGGCTTTTTGTTCTTGGTTATCTGCCACGATCGTAATCTTAAGTTCATCTATTATGTCACAACACTAGTTACAGTTTATAATTGAGTCTTATGAGGCTTTCGCCTAACGAGTTGCTTCTCTTCGTTATTCAATTATTCCCTACTCCCTATTCTAACTTTTTCCTTTGGTTGTCTCGATTTGATTATTAAGCTCACTCTGCTCTTATTTTTATAATATACTTTATTCATATAAAAGCTACATGGACTTTTACCTCGTGGCTCTATCGCCATCACAATATGAAGTCGATCCTTTATGTCACAATATCAACTAGTGTTTTTAGCTCGTTCCAATTTTGGGCTATTCACAAATTTGTCGATTTCCGTAAAATTTTCCATTATACTAACATATAGAACTTTTGAAGAAATCAAATTTTATTCTTCTATCCAAAAATTACATGGACTTTTAGTTTTTGTCTCTTTGCCACTATCGTAATATTAAATTTATTATTTATGGCAAAACACCAATTACATAATATACGTAAGTATTTGGCATCTTTTGCCAACAAAGAAGTCATACATGAGTTGACGATTGACAATTCCTTTCCTACCAAGACAGCTCTCTTCGACATTCTTTTGCTCCATACTCCCTATCCTTACTACTACGTTTGGTGGCCTCAATTGGATTATTTAGATCATGCTGCATGCCTTCTATTTTTATGACATATTTTACTCATACAAAGGCTTCATGGACTTTTAACTCGTGGTTCTTTGTCGCCATCACATGCTGAAGGCGATTAATTATGTCGCAACATCAACTATAGTTTTTATTTTGTTCTAAATTTGACATATTCCTAAATTTGTCGATTTCGATTTTTTTCACTATACTAATGACATAAAGATTTTTCTTTCATGTTTTTCACTATACTAATGATCATACTTTTAAGTGTATCTATTATCATAACACCATACGTGATTCTTAAGGGGCTTTCACCAACAAGATCCTTGAGTCGACGATTGACTATTCCTTCCCGACTGAGCCGCCTCTCTTCGTCACTTGATTAGTCCTTACTACCTAACATCTCAGCTTCCTTTGGTCACCTTGATTCAATTGTTCAGCTAACTCTACTTTTCTTCTAGTTTTGATAACATATTTTACTCATACAAAAGTTGCATGAATTTTTAGCCCGTGGCTCTTTGGCGCCATCCCAATATAAAGTGGATCATTTAGGTCACAACATATACTAGAGTTTTACCTTGTTCTAAATTTGATCTATTACCAAATTTGTCAATTTTTAAAATTTTGCTACTGTACTAATTGCTAGAACTTTCGAAGAAAATCTTTTCTTTGAAGATTCTTCTTTCACGTTTTATACTATTGACTTAAAATCTTATTTTTCAAATTCTATTTTCCTATCCAAAAATTACATGGACTTTTAGTTCGTGGTTCTTTGCCACCATCGCAGCCTTAAGTTCATCCATTATGTCACAACACCAATTACAATTTATACGTGAGTCTTTTGCGTCTTTTGCCAACAAAGTAGTCATCCTTGAGTTGACGAGGTTTTTCTTTCCTACCGAGCCATCTCTCTTCGTCATTAGATTAATCCCTACTCCCTATCCTCACTACTCCCTTTAGTCGCCTCAATTCGATTATCCAGCTCACTCTGTTTGCCTTCCATTTTTGATAATATACTTTACTCATACAAAAGCTGCATGGACTTTTAGCTCGTAGCTTTTTGTCCCCCTCACAATCTGAAGTCGATCATTTGTCACAACATCAACAAGATTTTTTAGCTTATTACAAATTTGACATTCCCAAATTTGTTGATTTCCAAAACTTCTCCATTTTACTAGTGACAAGAACTTTCGAAGAAAATTTTGTTCTTTAAAGTTTTTTTTTTCTATTAACTAGAAAACCTTATTTTCCAATTTTATTTTTCTATCCAAAAATTATGTGGACTTTTACTTCCGACCCTTTTCCACCATCGCAATCTTTAGTTCATCTTTTATATCAAAACAGTAATTAGAGTTTATTCTTGAGTCTTAGGCGGTTTTCGCTAACAAAGTAGTCATCCTTGAGTTCACGATTGACCATTCCTTCTCTACCGAGTCGCCTCTTCGTCATTTGATTACTTCTATCCCTATCCTCACTGCTACTTTTGGTTGCCTCGATTCGATTATTTAGCTGACTCCACTTGACACTCATTTTTTATAACATACATTATTACCAAATTTGTTGATTTTCTAAAATTTTCTATTATCCTGGTGAGTAGAACTTTTGAAGAAACAATTGTGGTTTAAAGTTTCTTTTTCATGTTTTATACTATTGATTGAAAACCTTATTTTCAAATTCTATTTTTCCATACCAAAATTACATGGACTTTTAGTTCATGGTTCTTTTGCCACAATTACAATCTTAAGTTCATCCTTTATGTCAAAACATCAATTATGGTTTATATGTGAGTTTTACGCGACTTTTGCCAACAAAGAAATCTTGAGTTAACGATTGACTATTCCTTCTCTACCGAGTAGCCCCTCTTTATCATTCGATTACTCCTTACTCCATATCTTCATTTCCCTTTGGTTGCCTACATTTATTTGATTATCCAGCTCACTTCGTTCACCTTCTTTTCTTGATAACATACTTATACAAAAAGCTGCATGGATTTTTTTCCTTGTGGCTCTTTGTCTGCATTACGATATGAGGTCGATCATTTATGGTACATCAACCTAAGTTTTTACCATGTTCCAAATTTGACCTATTCCCGAATTTGCGTTTCCAAAATTTTCCACTATACTAATTACTAGAACTTGCGGAAAAAACCCTTGTCAATTAAAGATTTTTCTTTCATTATTTATATTATTGATTCACAACCTTATTATTAAAATTTATTTTTCTATACAAAAATTACATGGACTTTTAGTTCCTTGCTCTTTTACACTATTACAATCTTTAGTTTATCCTTTATGTCACAACACTAATTTCAGTTTTATACGTGTCTTAGGTGGCTTTTGCTAACAAAGAATTCATCCTTGAGTTAATGATTGACCATTCCTTCCTTAACGACCTGTGTCTCTTCGTCATTATTACTATCCTCACTGCTCCCTTTGCTCGTCTTGATTCGATTATGCAATTGAGTCTGCTCACCTTCTTTTTTGATAACATAGTTCACTCAAACCTTTTGTATGGACTTAGCTCTAGCTCTTTGTCGCCATCACAATCTGAAGTTGATCATTTATGTCACAACTTTAATTTTTACCTTGTTCCAAATTTGACGTATTACCAAATTTTTTGATTTTCAGTTTTTTTTTCCATTATACTAATAACTAGAACTTTCGAAGAAAGCATTGTGTTTTAAAGATTATTCTTTTACGTTTTATATTATTGACTGAAAATCTTACTTTTACCCTGCAAAAAAAAACTTATTTTCAAATTATATTTTTCTAACAAAAAATTATATGAATTTTCCGTCCCAACTCTCTTTCACCATCGCAATCTTAAGTTCACCCTTTATGTCACAACACTAATTACACTTTATACCTGCTTTTGCCAACAAAAAGTGTTTCTTGAGTTGACGATTGACCATTCTTTCTCTACAGTACCGGCTCTTTTCGTCATTGGATTACATTCCCTACTCTCTATTCCAACTGCTCCATTTTGTCGTCTTGATTCAATTATTCACTTCTCGCCGCTCTGCCTTTTTTTTTTTAAAACATACATTACCCATACAAAATTTTCATGGACTACCATCACAATCTGAAGTCAATCATTTATGGCATATCATCAACTTCAGTTTTTACCTTGTTCCAAATTTGACTTATTACCAAATTTGTCGATTTTCAAATTTTTTTTACTATACTAATGACTATAACTTTCGAAATAAACAATATTCTTAAAAGATTCTTCTTTCACGCATTGTACTATTGGCTGAATATATTATTTTCCAATTTTTGTAGTCGAAAAATTACATGGATTTTTAGTTCCTTGCTCTTTGCGAGTGTCGCAGCCTCCAGTAATGAGGCCAAAGCTGGTAACGTTCGTCGGAGCGAGGGCTTAATTACCCACAACCCTGCCAGCGTCCCGACATCTCTGTCCCCTTGCTTTGCACGCGACCGACGACCTATAGGTCGGTCCCACCCAGTGAGTAATTTTTTTAAATTTTTAGGCCACATCCTATTGTGGAGAATAGGATTTTGGAAGGGGACATGAACTGAAGTGTTTCAGAGTCTCCATTACCCTCTTCCAAATCGCTAACTTGAAGATCCATCGCTAACTTTCTCAAAATGTGAAGATCCATCGCTAACTTGAAGATCCTTTTATGTCACAATATCGGAAACAAATTTTGCCTTGTTCCAAATTTGACCAATTCCTAAATTTGTTGATTTCCAAATTTTTTCCACTTATACTAATGGCTAGAACTTTCGAAGAAAGCTTAGTTCTTTAAAATTTCTTCTTTCACGTTTTATACTATTTAACTGAAAACATTATTTTCAAATCATATCTTTCACGGCTCTTTGCTACCATCACAAATTTAAGTTCATCCTTTATATCACAACACCAATTAACTTTATACGCGAGTCTTATGCGGCTTTTGCCAACAAAGAAGTCATCTTTGAGTTTATGATTGCCATTCCTTCCCTATCGAGCCGCCTCTTTTCGTCATTCGATTAGTCCATACTCCCTATCCTCACCCCCCCCCCCCCCCCCCTTATTGTCGTCTCAATTCGATTACTCAATTTGTCTTTCATTTTTTATAACATACTTTACTCATACAGATGGTGCATAGAATTTTAGCTCGTAACTCTGTTTCCATCACAATCTGAAGTTGATCATTTATGTCACAACATTAACTAGATTATTTACCTTGGTCTAAATTTGACTTATTCCCAAATTGTTGTTTTTCAAAACTTTTCTATTATACTAATGACTATAACTTTCGAAGAAAGCCTTGTTACTTTACGTTTTATACTATTGACTTAAAACCTTATTTTCCAATTCCATTTTTTTATCGAAAAATTATATCGACTTTTAGTTCATAACTCTTTTCCATCCTCATAATCTTAAGTTCTTCCTTTATGTCACAACACTAATTACAATTTATTCTTGAGTCAGGTTGCTTTTGCCAACATAGTAGTCATCCTTGAGTTGACGATTAATTTGAGTCGGCACTCTTCGTCATTCGATTACTTTTGCTCCGTATCCTTACTGTTCCTTTGGTCGCGTCGATTCAATTTTTTCGCGTCGATTCGATTTTTCAACTGACTACGCTCTGACTTCCATTTTTTGATAACATTCACTTTTGCCGAATTTTTCAATTTTACTAATGTTTTAGAACTTCCGAAAAAACCATTGTGCTTTAAATATTCTTCTTTCACGTTTTATACTATTGACTTAAAACCTTTGTTCCAAATTCTATTTTTCATTCCAAAAACTATATGAACTTTTAGTTCCTGGTTCTTTTACCACAGACGTAATCTTAAGTTCATCCTTTATGTCAAAACACCAATTATGGTTTAAACGTGAGTCTTACATGGCTTTTGCCAACAAAGAAGTCATCTTTAAGTTTACGAATGACCATTCCTTCCAAGCAAGTCGCCTCTCTTTCATCATTCGATTACTCCCTACTCCCTATTCTCACTATTCCCTTTAGTCGTCTTGATTTTATTATTCAGCTCACATTGTTCGTTATCTTCTATTTAAAACATACTTTACTCGTACAAAAGTTGTATGGACTTTTACCTCATGGCTGATTGTCGCCATCTCAATCTGAAGTCGATCTTTTATATTACAACATCAACTATAATTTTTATGTTGTTCTAAATTTGACATATTCCTAAATTTGTCGATTTTCAAATACATTCGAACCAAACACTGGATTAGAAGATCCATCGCTCACTTTCTCAAAATTCAAAACTTACGGCCACAAAAATTGGTTACCAAACGTGCCCTTAAGTTCATCATTTATGTCACAATACCAATTACAGTTTATAAATTTAGCTCGTGGCAACTTTCGCCGACAAAGAAGCCATCTTTGGGTTGACAATTGGCTATTCTTTTCCTATCGAGTTGCCTATCTTCGTCATTCTATTACTCGATTATTCAGCTCACTCCTCTCGTTTTCTATTTTTGATAACATACTTTACTCGTACAAAAACTACATCGACTTTTAGCACATCGCCATCAAAATCCGAAGTCGATCGTTTTTTGTTCCAAATTTGACCAATTCCCAAATTTGTCGATTTCTAATTTTTTTTCCACTATACTAATGGCTAGAGCTTTCGAAGAAAGCTTTGTTCTTTAAAATTCTTCTTTCACGTTTTATACTATTTGACTGAAAATTTTATTTTCAAATCCAATCTTTCTCTCCAAAAATTCCATGGGACTTTTAGTTCACGGCTCTTTTCGACCATTACAATCTTAAGTTCATCCTTTTGGTCACAACACCAATTACAGTTTATACGTGAGTCTTACGCAGCTTTTAGCCAACAAAGAAATCATCTTTGAGTTTACGATTGCCATTCCTACCCTATCGAGTCGCCTCTCTTCTTCATTCGATTAGTCCCTACTCCCTATCCTCACTTCCCTCTTATTGTCGCCTAAATTCGATTATTCAACTTGTCTTCCATTTTTGATGACATACTTACTCGTGCAAAAGCTGCATGGACTTAGTTTGTAGCTATGTCGCCATCACTATCGGAAGTTGATCCTTTATGTCACATCATCATCTAGATTATTTACCTTATTCCAAATTTGACTTATTTTCAAATTTGTTGATTTCCAAAACTTTTGTATTATACTAATGACGATAACTTTAGAAGAAAGCCTTGTTCCTTTAGATTTTATACTATTGACTTAATACCTTATTTTTTCAATTCCAATTTTCTATCGAAAAATTAGATGGTCTTATAGTTCCTAACTCTTTTTCACCATCGTAATCTCAAGTTCTTCCTTTAGGTCACAACACTAATTACAATTTATTATTGAGTGAGGTTGCTTAGTAGTCATCCTTAAGATGACGATTGATCATTCCTTCCCTACCTAGTCACCTCTCGTTGTCATTCAATTACTCTTGCTCCCTATCCTTACAGTTCCCTTTGGTTCGATTCGATTATCGAGCTTACTCCGGTCAACTTCCATTTTTGATAACATACACTTTTGTCGAATTTGTCAATTTTTGATTTTTTTCCCATTATGCTAATGATTAGAACATTCGAAAAAAGCATTGTGCTTTAAATATTCTTCTTTCACTTTTTATATTATTGACTGAAAACCTTAGTTTCAAATTATATTTTTCTATTCAAAAATTATATGAACTTTTAGTTCCTATTTTTTTTACTACAAACACAATCTTAAGTTCATCCTTTATGTCAAAACACCGATTATGGTTTATACGTGAGTTTTACGCGGCTTTCGCCAATTAAGTAGTCATCTTTGAGTTTACGACTGACCATTCCTTCCGAGCGAGTCGCCTCTTTCATCATTCGATTACTCCCTAATGTCACTACTCCCTTTGGTCGTCTCGATTTGATTATTCAGCTCACTTTGTTAGCCTTCCTTCTTTTTATAACTACTTTACTCGTACAAAGCTGCATGGACTTTTAGCACGTGGCACTTTGTCGTCTTCCCAATCTGAAGTCGATCTTTTATAGTACAACATCAACTAGTTTTTTTACGTTGTTCCAAATTTGACATTTTCTTAAATTTGTCGATTTTCAAATGCGTTCGAACCAAACACTGGATTTGAAGATCCATCACTCACTTTCTCAAAATTCATCACTTACGGCCACAAAAACAGGTTACCAATCATGCCATTAAGTTCATCTTTTATGTCCCAATACCAATGACAGTTTATACGTTTAGCTCGTGGCAACTTTCGTCGACAAAGAAATCTTTTTGTTGACGATTGGCCATTCTTTTCCTATCGAGTCGCCTCTCTTCGTCATTCTATTACTCCTAGATTATTCAGCTCATTCCTCTCGTTTTCTATTTTTGATAACATACTTTACTCGTACAAAAAACTACATTGACGTTTAGCTCGTTGCCATCAAAATATGAAGTCAATCCTTTTATATCACAATATCGGCTACAAATTTTGCCTTATTCTAAATTTGACCAATTCCCAAATTTGTCGATTTTCAATTTTTTTTCCACTATATTAATGGCTAGAACTTTCGAAGAAAGCTTTGTTCTTTAAAATTCTTCTTTTACGTTTTATACTATTTGACTGAAAACTTTATTTTCAAATCTTATCTTTCGATCCAAAAATTACGTGGGACTTTTAGTTCACGGCTCTTTACCATCGTACCAATCTTAAGTTCATCATTTATATCACAACACCAATTACAGTTTATACGTCTTACTCGGCTTTCACCAACAAAGAAGTCATCTTTGAGTTTACGATTGTCATTCCTTCCCTATCGAGCTGCCTCTCTTCGTTATTCGATTAGTCCCTACTCCCTATCATCACTTCCCCCTTATTGTCGCCTCAATTCGATCATTCAACTTCTCTTCCATTTTTGATAACATACTTTACTCATGCAAAAAGCTTCATAGACTTTTAGCTCGTAGCTCTGTTGCCATCACAATCTAAAGTTGATCCTTTATGTCACAACATCAAACTAGATTATTTACCTTGTTCTAAATTTGACTTATTTACAAATTTGTTGATTTTCAAAACTTTTCTATTATACTAATGACTATAACTTTCGAAGAAAGCATTGTTCCATTAGGTTTTATACTATTGTCTTAAAACCTTATTATCCAATTCCAATTTTCTATCGAAAAATTAGATGGACTTTTAGTTCCTAACTCTTTTCCACCATCGTAATCTCAAGTTCTTCGTTTATGTCACAATACTGATTACAATTTAATCTTGAGTCAGGTTGCTTTCGCCAACGTAGTAGTCATCCTTGAGATGATGATTGATCATTCCTTATCTACCGAGTCGCCCTCTTCGTTATTCGATTACTCTTGCTCCCTATCATTATTGTTCCCTTTGGTCGCCTCGATTCGATTATTGAGCTGATTCCGGCCGACTTCCATTTTTGATAACATACACTTTTGTCGAATTTGTCAATTTTTGAGTTATGCTAATGATTAGAACTTTCGTAAAAAGCATTGTGCTTTGAATATTTCTTCTTTCACGTTTTATACTATTGAATGAAAACCTTAGTTTCAAATTCTATTTTTCTATCCATAAATTACATGAACTTTTAGTTCCTATTTCTTTTACTACAAACACAATCTTAAGTTCATCATTTATGTCAAAACACCGATTATGGTTTATACGTGAGTTTTACGCGGCTTTTGCCAACAAAGTAGACTGACCAATCCTTCCGAGCGAGTCGCCTCTCTTTCATCATTTGATTACTCCCTAACCTCACTACTCCCTTTGGTTGTCTCAATTTGATTATTCAGCTTACTTTGTTCGCCTTCCTTCTTTTTATAACGTACTTTACTCGTACAAAGCTGCATGGACTTTTAGCACGTGGCTCTTTGTCGTCATCCCAATATGAAGTCGATTTTTTATAGTACAACATCAACTAGAATTTTTACGTTCCAAATTTGACATTTTCTCAAATTTGTCGATTTTCAAATGCGTTCGAACCAAACACTGGATTTGAAGATCCATCGCTCAATTTCTTAAAATTCATCATTTACGGCCACAAAAACAGGTTCATCATTTATGTCCCAATACCAATTACTATTTATACGTTTAGCTCGTGACAACTTTCGCCGACAAAGCAGTCATCTTTAGGTTGACGATTGACCATTCTTTCCCTATCGAGTCGCATCTCTTCGTCATTCTATTACTCCTCGATTATTCAGCTCACTCCTCTCGTTTTCTATTTTTGATAACATTACTCGTACAAAAACTACATTGACTTTTAGCTCGTTGCCATCAAAATCTGAATTCGATCCTTTTATATCATAATATCGGCTACAAATTTTGCCTTGTTCTAAATTTGACCAATTCCCAAATTTGTCGATTTTCAAAATTGTTTTCCCCACTATTCTAATGCCTAGAACTTTAGAAGAAAGCTTTGTTCTTTAAAAATTCTTCTTTCACGTTTTATACTATTTGACTAAAAACTTTATTTTCAAATCTTATCTTTCGATCCAAAAATTACGTGGGACTTTTAGTTCACGGCTCTTTGCCACCGTAACAATCTTAAGTTCATCCTTTATATCATAACACCAATTACAGTTTATACGTGAGTCTTATGCGGCTTTCGCCAACAAAGAAGTCATCTTTGAGTTTACGATTGCCATTCCTTCCCTATCGTGTCGCCTCTCTTCATCAATCAATTAGTCTCTACTCCCTGTCCTCACTTCCCCCTTATTGTCGCCTCAATTCGATTATTCTACTTCTCAAATTTGATCCTTTATGTCACAACATCAACTAGATTATTTACCTTGTTCCAAATTTGACTTATTTTCAAATTTGTTGATTTTCAAACTTTTCTATTATACTAATGACTATAACTTTCGAAGAAAGCCTTGTTCCATTAGGTTTTATACTATTGAGTTAAAACCTTATCATCCAATTCCAATTTTCTATCGAAAAAATAGATGGACTTTTAGTTCCCAACTCCATCGTAATCTCAAGTTCTTCGTTTATGTCACAATACTAATTACAATTTCTTCTTGAGTCAGGTTGTTTTCACAAACGTAGTAGTCATCCTTGATATGACGATTGATCATTCCTTATCTACCGAGTCGCCTTCTTCGTCATTCGATTACTCTTGCTCCCTATCCTTATTGCTCCCTTTGGTCACCTCGATTCAATTACTGAGCTGATTCCGGTCGACTTCCATTTTTGATAAAATACACTTTTGCCGAATTTGTCAATTTTTGATTTTTTTTACATTATGCTAATGATTAGAACTTTCGAAAAAAAATATTGTGCTTTAAATATTCTTCTTTAACGTTTTATACTATTGAATGAAAACCTTAGTTTCAAATTCTATTTTTCTATCCAAAAATTATATGAACTTTTAGTTCCTATTTCTTTTACGACAAACACAATCTTAACTTCATCATTTATGTCAAAACACCGATTATGTTTTATACGTGAGTTTTAAGCGGCTTTTGCCAACAAAGTAGTCATCTTTGAGTTTACGAATGGCCATTCCTTCCAAGAGAGTCGCCTCTCTTTCATCATTCGATTACTCCCAAACCTCACTACTCCCTTTGGTCGTCTCGATTTGATTATTCAGCTCACTTTGTTCGCCTTTCTCCTTTTTATAACATACTTTACTCGTACAAAGCTGCATGGACTTTTAGCACGTGGCTCTTTGTCGTCATCCCAATATGAAGTCGATTTTTTATATTACAACATCAACTAGAATTTTTTACGTTGTTCCAAATTTGACATTTTCTCAAATTTGTCGATTTTCAAATGCGTTCGAACCAAACATTGGATTTTCAAATGCGTTTCAAATGCGTTCCATCACTAACTTTCTCAAAATTCATCACTTACGGCCACTAAATCAGGTTACCAAACATGCCCTTAAGTTCATCATTTATGTCCTAGTACCAATTACAGTTTATATGATTAGCTCGTGGCAACTTTCGCCGACAAAGAAGTCATCTTTGGGTTGACAATTGGCCATTCTTTCCCTATCGAGTCGCCTCTCTTCGTCATTCTATTACTCCTCGATTATTCAGCTCATTCCTCTCGTTTTCTATTTTTGATAACATACTTGTACAAAATTTCATTGACTCTTAGCTCGTCGCCATCAAAATCTGAAGTCGATCCTTTTATATCACAATATCGGCTACAAATTTTGCCTTGTTCTAAATTTTTGACCAATTCCCAAATTTGTCGATTTTTAATTTTTTTCCAATATACTCTAATCTCAAGAACTTTCGAAGAAAACTTTGTTCTTTAAAAATTATTCTTTCACGTTTTATACTATTTGACTAAAAACTTTATTTTCAAATCTTATCTTTCGATCCAAAAATTATGTGAGACTTAGTTCATGGCTCTTTGCCACCATAACAATCATAAGTTCATTCTTTATATCACAACACCAATTACAGTTTATACGTAAGTCTTACGTGGCTTTCCCCAACAAAGAAGTCATCTTTGAGTTTACGACTGACCATTTCTTCCGAGCGAGTCGTCTATCTTTCATCATTCGATTACTCCCTACTCCCTATCATCACTACTCTCTTTGTTCATCTCGATTTGATTATTTAGCTCACTTTGTTCGCCTTCTTTTTATAACGTACTTTACTCGTACAAAAGTTGCATGGTCGTGGCCACAACGGGTTACCAATCATGCCTTTAAGTTCATCATTTATGTCACAATACCAATTACAGCTTATACGGTTAGCTCTTGGCAACTTTCGTCGACAAAGAAGTCATATTTGGGTTGATGATTGGCCATTCTTTCCCTATCGAGTCGCCTCTTTTCGTCATTCTATTACTCGACTATTCAGCTCACTCCTCTCGTTTTCAATTTTTGATAACATACTTTACGCGTACAAAAACCACGTCGACTTTTAGCTCGTCGCCATCAAAATCCGAAGTCGATCCTTTTATGTCACAACATTGGCTACAAATTTTGCCTTGTTCCAAATTTGACCAATTCCCAAATTTGTCGACTTCCACTTTTTTTTCCTCTATTCTAATGGCTAGAACTTTCGAAGAAAGCTTTGTTCTTTAAAAATTCTTCTTTCACGTTTCATACTATTTGACTGAAAACCTTATATTCAAATCCTATCTTTGTATCCATAAATTACATTGGACTTTTAGTTCACGGCTCTTTGCCACAATCACAATCTTAAGTTCATCCTTTATGTCACAAAAACTAATTACAGTTTATACGTGAGTCATACGCAGCTTTTGTCACGCCCCGATTCCGTGGAATCGATAGTCGTCCCCCGTGCGTGACGTCGTGCGGGCCTAGGTTGCGCACTGCACAGGGCTAAGGTATTTTGCATAGCGAGCACATATTCAGAGTACGTAGATAAATTGAAACACAAAGTTAAAACATGGAAAAGTTCTCTTTTATTGATATTGAACATCTATTTACAAACTCTTGAACGAGTCAGAAAGTTGCCCCACGGGCTTACAAAAGTTGACACAAAATGAGATAGCTGTCCTGTACATTGCATCCTTTACTAAAACTCAAAATAAGGGACCTTCAGGCGGGATGATGGCTTTCCCACGGAGCTGCATCGAGTTTAGGTTGCTAGCTCCTTGCTTCAAAATGCTTCAAAAGATGGCACGATCAGGACGCGCCGACAGCTGGACTGGATTGGGAAAATGACTTCAGCTCTTCGCTCGGATCTCCTTAGAGCGGGGAACCTGTTTCAACGAGGGTCAGTACATCGAAACGTACTGGTGAAGGCAAGCTAACCCAACTAACCAATCAACACGTTGTTTATATGAAGCATGCATATTATTTGTAGTCTTTCTATCTTGCCTTAGTTCAGTTTACAAGCAAGCAACATATATAGAATTTACTGAAATGAACTTGCCACCGTTCGGTAGCTTTTACCTGCCCATCTGAACCACCTGCACAAAACTTACCATGTCCTTCCCTGCCACGAAGACACAAGTTAGCTTGCACAGGTTTAAATATGCGTGGGGATCACTGGCGTATGCCATAAAGGACACTAGTCACTGGCGATGATGGTATGCAATGAAAGTACGAGGTGCGCTGCAAGCCATCTCGTCCAGTACGATGGACTATACGATAGTGTTCCATCCGGATCGGATCGGCGCCAGTGCCTCAGGGACCGTCCGCAGGAACAATGACCTTGTGCACAAGTTGTCCGTGATCAAACGATATCTATAATAAGTTAACCATTTCATACAGTTGAGGCAACACGAGTACAAGACAAGTAGCATTGCATGATTTATTTTTGCAGTCTCCCTGAACAATTTATTGCATATCAAGATGTGTTCCATATTTAGCACAATTTATAGAAGTATGCATTCTAACTAAAATTGAAGCATGTATAGAACACTCTAAACGAACTAGCACGCAAGGAGATAACCGTTCACAAGTTGATTGACAAGCAATATAATCCAATCTATTCCTTTTTATCTGGCAGAGCAACAAGAATGCAAAATTTTAAGATGTGAAGACTTGGAAGGAGGGTCAACTGAATCGAATATAAGCCACTCACAAGTTGGTTGGAAGGGAGAAGAAAAGAGGTGCTTCAGGACTCCGCTCGCGCGTCGCCTACTGCTTGTTCACTTGCATTGCCACGAACAGCTGATCAATACCTTTTTCACTATTTCCAATCTCGGAATTGAAGTGCAGTTCAACGAACGAAAACAATGAAATCCATTGAAACCGTTCAAGAAAACGCAAGCAAATTCGAAAACCAACTCAAAGCACGAAAGCAACAAAAGCGACATCGAAAACCAGGCAAGAAAACTTGCAGCGGAGAGGTCCCTCCTGACTCTGCCGCTAAGCCCATCTTCGGGACACGGTCCACTGAATATGGGAATCGATTCCCGAGAAGCAAATCCATAACGAGGATGAGTTTTTGATTCAATCTATCCCGATCGAACGATACCGTCTTGTATTTCTTAGCCGCGCTCCCCGAATAGAGGGAACGGGGCACCACATCCTAACCAACTAATTGGAAGTTTCGTCCATGAAACATAGGAATAGAACCTATCACTAGGAAACAATGAAGGAAGCCTTTCCCTCATCTCAGATTCAAGCTCCCAAGTGGATTCTTCAACCGAATGATTTCGCCAAAGCACGCGCACAAGAGGAATCGAACGACTTCGAAGCAGCTTTTCTTTACGATCCAAAATTTGCAGAGGTTGTTCGACATATGTCAAGTCTGCCTTAAGATCCAGTTGATCAAGATCTACCACATGACTCGGGTCATACACGTACTTCTTAAGCTGTGAAACATGAAAGATATCGTGCACTTCGGGCCAAGAATTTGATCAAGATCTTTTGGACGGTCTGCTCCACGAGCTCCGGGCCAAGAATTTGTCGTTCGCCAACTTCATCCCAACAGATCGGGGATCTGCACTTCCGCCCATACAACGCCTCATACGGCGCCATCTGAATGCTTGATTGAAAGCTATTGTTGTATGCAAATTCGACTAACGGTAGATGCATGTCCCAACTCGTCTTCAAGTCCAAAGTATAGAGTCGTAGCATGTCTTCGAGGATCTGGTTGACACGTTTTGTTTGACCATCTGTCTGTAGATAGTAGGCGGAGCTGAACTTCAACTTCGTCCCCATTGCTGACTGCATATTTTTCCAGAAACGCGATAAGAATCGACCATCTCTATCGGAGACAATGGATACGGGCACGCCGTGGAGCCGAACGATTTCGTTGAGGTAGATCTGAGCCAGGCGGTTGGCACTCCAAGTACTTTTGAAAGGCAGAAAGTGAGCTGATTTGGTGAGACGATCCACGATGACCCAGACGGCATCATTCTCCCGTTGCGTCTTCGGCAAACCAACAATAAAATCCATTGTTATATGTTCCCATTTTCACTCCGGTATAACGAGGTTCTGCATCTCTCCGCTCGGCTTCTGGTGCTCGGCCTTTACTCTCTGACAAGCCATGCATTGCGACACGAACAGTGCCACATCTCGTTTCATGCCGTGACACCAAATGTCGTGCAGAGATCTCGATACATCTTTGTGCTACCCGGATGAGAAGTATAACTAGCATAATGGGCTTCCGTGAGTATCTCCTTTCTGAGGGCTGCATCGTCTGGAACGCACAGTCTTCCCTTCACTCGGATCATCCCGTCCGTGCTCACCGCAAAGTCGGTTGCCTTCCCTGCTGAGATAAGACCTTGTATCTTTTGTAGGAACATGTCATCCTTCTGAGCGGTCTTGACCTTTTCTAACAAGTCAGGTTCGAGGCGCAGTTAAGACACTTGCGCCCCTTTTTTGTATCTGATTATAAGTGTAATGCCCAAAGCTTCTATATCCCGACGCAGCTTGTTATCAATAGCCAGGCTTCCAACGAATACTCGACTCAGTGCATCAGCTACAACATTTTCCTTGCCCGGGGTGTATCTGATCATTAAGTCAAAATCGCTAAGAAGTTCAAGCCAACGTCGTTGACGAAGATTCAAATCCTTTTGTGTGTAAAGATATTTTAGGCTCTTATGATCCGTATAGATCTCGCACGGTACACCATAAAGGTAGTGGCGCCACAACTTCAGTGCGAACACCACCGCTGCGAGTTCCAAATCATGGGTTGGATAGTTCTTCTCGTGAGGTTTTAGCTGCCTTGACGCGAAGGCTCTCACTTTGTCCCGTTGCATAAGGACACATCCCAATCCCTTACCTGAGGTGTCACTGTATATCTTAAAATCATCAGGTCCATCTGGAAGGGTAAGAATTGGTGCAGAGACAAGACGCTACTTTAACTCCATAAACAAAGTTTCACAGTCGTCCTTGCACGCGAACGTTACTCCCTTACGAGTGAGCTGAGTCAGAGGCGATGCGATTCTAGCAAAGTCTTTAATGAATCTACGGTAGTAGCCCGCCAGACCAAGGAAACTTCGAATATCGCTAGTTGACTCAGGCCGTTTCTAGTTCACGATGGCTTCTATTTTCTTAGGGTCAACTGAGATGCCCGTTGCAGAAATAATGTCCTAGAAAGGATATGTTGTCCAACCAGAACTCGCATTTACTAAGCTTGGCATACAACTTATTGTCTTGAAGGGTTTGAAGCACCATCTGCAGGTGTCCTGCGTGTTCATCCCTATTCTTCGAGTACACCAAGATGTTTATAAAAACGACCACAAATTTATCGAGAAAGGGTCGGAACACTCGATTCATCAAATCCATGAACGCAGCAGGGGTATTCATTAGCCCAAATGGCATAACGAAATACTCGTAATGCCCATAGCGGGTTCGGAATGCAGGCTTGGACATGTCTTCTGGCTTAATCTTCAGCTGGTGGTAGCCCGAGCGAAGATCAATTTTTGAGAACACCGTTGCCCCTTGCACCTTATCAAAGAGGTCATCTATCCTGGGCAGAGGATACTTGTTTCTGATGGTGACCTTATTCAGCTCCCGATAATCGATGCAGAGGCGTAACGTCCCGTCTTTTTTCTTTACGAAGAGCACATACGCGCCCCAAGGAGATACGCTCGGACGGATGAACCCACGATCCAGCAATTCTTGCAGTTGGCACTTTAACTCCTTTAGTTCAGCAGGGGCCATTCTGTACGGAGGCTTAGAAATCGGCTGAGTATTCGGGAATGTGTCGATGGTGAACTCGATCTCTCGGTCAGGTGGCATGCCGGGTAGTTCGCTCGGAAACACATTAGTGAACTCCACCTCAATGGAAGAAGACTCAACGTTTGTGTAATCCAACCGTGTGTCCCGAACCGACGCTAGGTATCCCTCGTAGCCAGTGTGTAGCATCCGCCGAGCATATATCGCCGAAATCACCATGCAAGCCCTGGACGCATCAGTTGCTGGACTACTCGTGTGACAGAATTCGGCTTCTCCAGGCAGGTTTCTCTGCACATTTGATAGTTGCCGAGTAGGCGCCGAGCCAATCCATTCCCAAAATGATATCATAATCCCGAACATCTAGGACTAAGATATCTAACGATAGCTTCTTTCCTCCAATACAGACGTAACCACCTTGGCATACTGAACGGACATGTATTTTCGTGCCTGAGGGGGTGCTAACACTTAGATCTAGATGTAATTGTGTCATTTCTAAATTGTTTTTTACGGCAAAATTTGTGGATATAAAACTATGCATTGTACCAGAATCGAATAACATACGTGCATATATGTTATTAAAAAATAAAGTACCTGACACAACGGTGTCTGAGGCCAGGGCTTCCTCTCGTGTCATAGTGTAGACCCGACCTTGAGCTTGGCGACGCTCTGGCTGAGGCGCAGCTCGATTGGCCTGGAGTGCAGGGACAGGATTCGGATGTTGAGGACGGCGTTCAGAAAGGCGCGGACAATCACGAACGGGATGGTCTGGATTACCACAAAAGAGACATTGCCCAAGCTTCAGACATTTTTTCGATCGTGTGCCCCGGCTTACCACAGAAGTGACATGTTTGGGTTGAATTTGCTTTCTGCTTGCCGCCGTTGTTTGGACACTTTGCAGCGTTGTTTCCTCTTTCGTTGCTATCGCGTTTGTGATTGGAGGTATGCACAGTGCCGGCAGGAACGGGAGGATACTGCGGTTCAAGAGAAAGGGCGTAATTCAGGACTTCCCACATTGTTTGATATTGGGGCACGACCACGTGCGCATGAATGGCAGGACGTAGACCGCCTTCAAATATTCGGGCACGACTCGCTGCATCAGGTAAATAGGAACTTGCAAATTTGGCAAGCCGGTTGATTTCGGCGGAATACTGCTTAACTGTCATGCTTTCTTGGCGTAGTTGCACGAACTCGTTCTCTTTCTGTCGACATACAGGAGGGGGTATGAACTCCTCTTCGAACGCGCCATGGAAAGTAGCCCATGCAATTGTCTCTTCTTCAACTGGAAGAGATCTCCGATGCACGTCCCACCAATCGTGCGCGTTCAAGCAGAGTTGGAGTTGGGCACACGCGACACGCTTTTGCTCGGGTACCTCCACGAGTTTGAAGTGATCCTCTGCCAACCAATCTAGAGCCATGATTGGATCCTCAGTCCCTTTGAACGACATGTTGCAGACTTTCTTGAAGTCGGCAAAGTCGAAGGCAATCACTTCCTTCTTCCTTGCAGTTTGAGGCATCTCAACTTCAAGCGCGGGTTGCTCCACCGGTGTCGTTGCTGTTGCTGTGGACTGGTTGGAGGCCAAAGTCTGCACAATCTGCTGCAGGGTATCTACCTGTTTTTGTTGGACTGAGAATCGGGCTTCTATATGGTCTTGAAACTGGTTTTGCCTTTCCTCCGCTCGCTTCTCAGCTCGTTCATAGCGAGCCTCGTCCCTCTGCTGGTTAGCCTCTAACATCCTCATCATCTGTTAAATGGGATCGACACGAGACAGGGCTCACTGGCTCCAGGAACTTCCCGAAGTGCCGGAACTGCTTTCTTGGGCCTGCGTCTCGCCCAGCGCTAGCGATGATGCTTGCGCTTGTGCCATTCCTTCAAAAGAAGGTAAATTACATCAGGATCATAATGTATTATGGACTCATTGTATGCACGTGTATCTCATTTTGGCCTAACGAGTTCAAGAGTTTGCAAAGGGATTTGATCGTTAAAGGAATTTTTCCAATACGAGGGTCAAAGGAACTTGAAGCTGTGCTCTGATACCAATATGTCACGTCCCGATTCCGTGAAATCGATAGTCGTCCCACAGGCGTGACGCCGTGCGGGCCTAGGTTGCGCACCGCACAAGGCTAAGATATTTTGCATAGTGAGCACATATTCAGAGTACGCAGATAAATTGAAACACAAAGTTGAAACATGGAAAAGTTCTCTTTTATTGATATTGAACATCTATTTACAAACTCTTGAACGAGTCAGAAAGTTGTCCTACAGGCTTACAAAAGTTGACACAAAATGAGATAGCTGTCTTGTACATTACATCCTTTACTAAAACTCAAAATAAGGGACCTCCAGGCTGGATGATGGCTTTCCCACGGAGCTGCATCGAGTTTAGGTTGCTAGCTCCTTGCTTCAAAATGCTTCAAAAGATGGCACGATCAGGACGCGCCGACAGCTGAACTGGATTGGAAAAATGACTTCAGCTCCTCGCTCGGATCTCCTTAGTGCGGGGAACCTGTTTTAACGAGGGTCAGTACATCGAAACGTACTGGTGAAGGCAAGCTAACCCAACTATACCAATCAACACGTTGTTTATATGAAGCATGAATATTATTTGTGGTCTTTCTATCTTGCCTTAGTTCAGTTTACAAGCAAGCAACATATATAGAATTTACTGAAATGAATTTGCCACCGTTCGATAGTTTTTACTTGCCCGTCTGAACCACCTGCACAAAACTTACCATGTCCTTCCCTGCCACGAAGACACAAGTTAGCTTGCACAAGTTTAAATATGCGTGGAGATCACTGGCGTATGCCATAAAGGACACTAGTCACTAGCGAGGATGGTATGCAACGAAAGTACGAGGTGCACTGCAAACCATCTCGTCCAGTACGATGGACTATACGATAGTTCCGTCCGGACCGGATCGGCGCTAGTGCCGCAGCGACCGTCCGCCGGAACAATAACCTTGTGCACAAGTTGTCCGTGATCAAACAGTATCTATAATAAGTTAACCATTTCATGCAGTTGAGGCAACACGAGTACAAGACAAGTAGCATTGCATGATTTATTTTTGCATAGTCTCTCTGAACAATTTATTGCATATCAAGATGTGTTCCATATTTAGCACAATTTATAGAAGAAGTATGCATTCTAACTAAAATTGAAGCATGTATAGCTCTAAACGAACTAGCACGCAATGAGACAACCGTTCACAAGTTGATTGACAAGCAATATAATCCAAGTCTATTCCTTTTAATCTTGACATCTTTTAGTTATTACTTGGTATCGTTTGATCGGGGCAACAAAAATGCAAGATTTTTAGTTGTGAAGACTTGGAAGGAGGGTCAACTGAATCGAATATAAGCCACTCACAAGTTGGTTGGAAGGGGGAAGGAAAGAGGTGCTTCAGGACTCCGCTCGCGCGTCGCCTACTGCTCATTCACCTGCATTGCCACGAACAATTGATCAATACCTCTTCCACTCTTTCCAATCTCGGAATTGAAGTGCAGTTCAATGAACGAAAACAATGAAATCCATTGAAACTGTTCAAAAAAACGCAAGCAAATCCGAAAATCAACTCAAAGCACGAAAGCAACAAAAGCGACATCGAAAACCAGTCAAGAAAACTTGCAGCGGAGAGGTCCCTCTTGACTTTGCCGCTAAGCCCATCCTCGGGACACGGTCCACTGAATATGAGAATCGATTTTGAAGAAGCAAATCCATAACAAGGATGAGTTCTTGATTCAATCTATCCCGATCGAACGATACCGTCTTGTATTTCTTAGCCGCGCTCCCCGAATAGGGGGAACGGGACACAACAGCTTTTGCCAACAAAGAAGTCATCTTTGAGTTTACGATTGCCATTCCTTTTCTATTGAGCAGCCTCTCTTCGTCATTCGATTTGTCCCTACTCCCTATCCTCACTTTCCCCTTATTGTCGCCTTAATTCGATTATTCATCTTGTTTTCCATTTTTGATAACATACTTTACTCATGCAAAAGCTATATGTAATTTTAGCTCATAACTCTGTCGCATTCACAATCTAAAGTTGATCATTTATGTCACAACATCAACTAGATTGTTTACCTTGTTCCAAATTTGAGTTATTTCCAAATTTGTTGATTTTCAAAACTTTTCTATTATACTAATGACTATAACTTTCGAAGAAAACCTTATTTTCCAATTCCAATTTTCTATTGAAAATTAGATTACTTTTAGTTCCCTACTCTTTTCCACGATCGTAATCTCAAGTTCTTTTATGTCATAACACTAATTACAATTTATTCTTGAGTCAGGTTGCTTTCGCCAACGTAGTAGTCATCCTTGAGTTGACGATTGATCATTCCTTCCATATCGAGTTGCCTCTCTTTGTCGTTTGATTACTCTTGCACCCTATCCTTATTGTTCCCTCTGGTCGCCTCGATTTGATTATTCAACTGACTCCGCTCGACTTCTAGTTTTGATAAATACACTTTTATCGAATTTGTCGATTTTCGATTTTTTTTCCATTATACTAATGACTAGAACTTTCAAAGAAAAGTTTTGTTCTTTAAAGATTATTCTTTCAGGTTTTATACTTTTGATTGAAAATCTTATTTTCAAATTCCATTTTTCTATCGAAAAATTATATGTACTTTTAGTTCCTAGTTTTTTGTCACAATCGTAATCTTAAGTTCATCATTTATGTCACAACACTAATTACAGTTTATATGTTACTCTTAGGTGGCTTTCGCCAACAAAGGAGAGTCATCCTTTGTCACGTCCCGATCCCGCAAGGTCCGATCGTCCTCGCTTGGTCCTTGCGGAACCGATCGTCCTCGCTTGGGCGTGCTGTCATGCAAGCCTAAGTTGCGCTTGCACAAAATAGTCATCTTTGAGTTTACGATTGCCATTCCATCCTTATCGAGCCTCCTCTCTTCGTCATTCGTTTAGTCCGTACTCCCTATCCACCTGCTTTAGTTGGACCTGAAATCGGGCTTCTAGATTTTTTTCAAACTTGTCCTATCGCTCTACCGCTCGTTTCTCGACTCATTCAGCTCGAGCCTCATCCTTTTGCTGCTGCGCCTCTAGCATTTGCATCATCCGCTCGATTGGGTCGACGGGGGACGCAGGTCGTTGGCTTCCGGAGCTTCCCGAAGTGCTAGAACTACTCTCTTGCACTTGGCCGCTCCTTTCGCTTGTGCCATTTCCTGTCCTTGGGTTGTTCCTTGAAAAGAAAGCAATTAGTGTCAGTCTCATAGCGTATTACACACTCACTGTATGGAACGCATCTCATTTTGGCCAAACGATTTTAAGAATTCAACTGGGAGGGATATGGTCATTTTAAGAAAACTTTTCCGACACGAGGGTCCAAGGAACTGAAGCCGCGTTCTGATACCAATGTCACGTCCCGATTTCGTGGAATCGATAATCGTCCCTCGGCGTGATGTCGTGCGATCGTAAGGCACGCTCGCACAAGGCCTAGGTATATATATATATATATATATATATATATATATATATATATATATATATTTGAACACAACAACAGAGTACGCAGAGAATTAAGGAACAACATTTGTATAGAAGAAAAGTTCTATTTATTTATAATGAACAACATTTACATCCCTTTACAAAATGGACGCAAAATGATAAAGTCGTTCCAAACATTACACCCCTTTACTAAAACTCAAAAGACAAAATACCTTGCGTGCGAGTCTGAACCTTAGCCGTAGAGCTACTAAAGTATATGTGCGAGCTCCGAGAAATTGTATGCGCTTTAAAAGTCACGAACACGAACGCGTCAAGAAATAGACTGGTTGGAGAATTGCCTCAGCTTCTCGCAGCGTCACCTCGGCTCGGGAAACCTTTTGTAATGTGGGTCAGTACATCGAAATGTACTGGTGAGGGCGAGCTAACACAACTCACCAAATCGACACGGTATTCATGTAAAACATATAAGTTATTAGGTAATTTTTCTATCTTGTCTTAATCCAAGTTACAAGCTTGCGATATAATAAAATGACTGAAATAAACGTGCCACCGTTCGGTGATATTTACCTGCGTCCGACTCATCCACCTGCACAAATATATGGAGTCACTGGTATCACGTCCCGATTCCGTGGAATCGATAGTCGTCCCCCAGGCGTAATGCCATGCGTGCCTAGGTTGCGCAACGCACAAGACTAAGGTATTTGATATAATGAGTACATATTCAGAGTACGCTGATAATTGAACACAATATTGAAACAAGAAAAAGTTTTCTTTATTTATAATGAATATCATTTACAAACTCTTGAACAAGTACAAAAGGGTGCCTTGAAGGTTTACAAAAGAAGACGCAAAATGAGATAGCCGTCGGATACATTACATCCTTTTATTAAAACTTTAAAAGCTATAGACACCTTCGGACGAAGCTATCGCCTTGCCACGGAGCTACATAAGGTACGTGCACGAGCTCCTGGAACTTCAAAACACGCTTCAAGGGCACGATTAGGACGTGCCGGTAGGTGGACTGGATTGGGAAGATGCCTTAAATTCTTGCAGGATCGCCTTGGCGCGGAGAACCTGTTGCAACGAGGGTCAGTACATCGAAATGCACTAGTGAAGGCAAGCTAACCCAACTATACCAATCAACACATTGTTTATGTGAAACATGCAAGTTATTATGTGGTCTTTCTATCTTTGCCTTAGTTCAAAGTTTTCTTTATTTATAATGAATATCATTTACAAACTCTTGAACAAGTACAAAAGGGTGCCTTGAAGGCTTACAAAAGAAGACGCAAAATGAGATAGCCGTCGGATACATTACATCCTTTTACTAAAACTTCAAAAGCTATAGACACCTTCGGACGAAGCTATCGCCTTGTCACGGAGCTGCATAAGGTATGTGCACGAGCTCCTGGAACTTCAAAACACGCTTCAAGGGCATGATTAGGACGTGCCGGTAGGTGGACTGGATTGGGAAGACGCCTTAAATTCTTGCAAGATCGCCTTGGCGCGGAGAACCTGTTGCAACGAGGGTCAGTACATCGAAATGCACTAGTGAAGGCAAGCTAACCCAACTATACCAATCAACACATTGTTTATGTGAAACATGCAAGTTATTATGTGGTCTTTTTATCTTTGCCTTAGTTCAAGTTACAAGCAAGCAATAGATATAAAAATTTACTGGATTAACCATGCCACTGTTCGGTGACTATTACATGTCCGTCTGAACCACCTGCACAACACTTACCATGCCCTTTCTTGCCACGAAGACATAGTTAGCTTGCACAGTTTAAATATACATGAGGGTCACCGGCATTATGCCATAGTGGACGAATTAGTCTTGGGCGAGAATGTGATGCAACGAAAGGAACACGAGGCGCTACATACCATCCCGCCCGAACTCGAGATTATCATGAAGTTCCGTTCGGACCGGAACGATTTCAGTGCCCCAGCGATCGTCCGAAGGAACCATAAATCCTTATGCACAAGTTGTCTATGACCATGCGACGTTTAAAACTAAGTTATCAACGAAGTAGTTTAAGGCAATACGAGCACGAGACAAGTAACATGGCATGATCTATTTTGCATAGTCATCCTGATCAGTTTATTTCATAGTCAAGTGTGTTCTATACATAACACAATAATAGAAGAATATGTTCTAACTAGAATTGAAACGCGATGAAAGAACATTCTAAGCGAACTAGCATGCAACAAGGTAATCGTTCACAAATTAATTGACAAGCATAAGTAATCCAAGTCTATTTTATTTTTATCTTGACATCTTTTAGTTATTATGGTATCGTCTGATCGGAACATCAAGAGGGCATGATTTTTAGGTGAAGACTTGGAAGATGGGTCAACTAATCGAAATATAGCCACTGCACGATCGTGCGATGCCTACTGCACGATCACCTGCATTGCCACAAACAGACGATCAATACCTCTTCTCCACTTTCCAAGCTCGAAACGAAAGTGCAATTCAACGAACGAAAGCAATGAAATCCATCGAAACCGTTCAAGAAAACGCAAATCCGAAAACCAAGTCGAAAGCACGAAAGCAATAATGCGACATCAAAAACTAGGCAAGAAAATTTGCAGCGGAGAGGTCCCTCTTGACTCTGCCGCTTAGTCCGTCCTTGGGACATGGTCTATTGAATATAGGAATCGATTATGAAGAAGCCAATCCATAATGAGGAAAAGATATTGATTTAATCTATCCTGATCGGACGATACCAGAAGTATTTCTTAGCCGCGCTCCCCGAAAAGGGGGAACGGGGCACCACATCCTAACCAACTAATAGGAAGTTTCGTCCTCGAAACTTAGGAATATAACCCACCACTTGGAAACAATGAAGGAAACTTGTCCATCTCAGACTTAAGCTCCAAAGTCGATTTTTCGACCGAATGATTTCTCCAAAGAACGCGAACTAGAGGAACCGAACGACTTCGAAGCAGCTTCTCCTTACGATCCAAGATTTGTACAGCTTGCTCGACATATGTCAAGGCAGGGCAATCTCCTATGCGACTGGGATGACTCGCTTGAGTATTTCGAACGGGCCGACGAATCTTGGACTTAGCTTCCCTTTTGCTCAAAATCTGGTGACTCTTCGCATGGACGAGACTTTGAGAAATGCATGATCGCCTTTTAAGAACTCAAGAGGTCAACGGTGCGCGTCTGAGTAACTCTTCTGACGGTTTTGTGCTACCTTCAGCCGCTCGCGGATCAAACAGATTTTTTGGACGGTTTGCTTTATGAGTTTCGAACCAAGAATTTGTCGTTCACTAACTTCATCCCAACAGATAGGAGATCTACACTTTCGCCCATACAATGCCTCATACGACGCCATTTGAATGCTGGATTGATAGCTATTATTGTATGCAAATTCGGCTAACGGTAGTTGCATGTCCCAACTTGACTTCATGTCTAAGGCGCAAAGCTGTAGCATGTCTTCGAGGATCTTGTTTACCCGCTCTGTCTGACCGTCTGTCTGAGGATGGTAGGCGGAGCTGAACTTCAACTTCGTCTATATTGCTGACTGAAGACTCCCAGAAGCGTGATAAGAATCGTCCATCTCAGTCGAAGACAATCGATACGGGCACACCGTGGAGTCGAACGATCTCATCGAGGTAGATCTGCGCCAGACGGTCGATACTCCAAGCAACTTTGATAGGAAGAAAGTGAGCTGACTTAGTGAGTCGATCGACGATGACCCAGACCACATCATTTTTTCGTTGCGTCTTTGGCAAACCAACAATAAAATCCATGGTTATGTGTTCCCATTTTCACTCATGTACCCTATGCGAACTCTTGAACTATTTAGGCCAAAATGAGATACGTTCCATACAATGAGTCCATAATACATTATGAGCCTGATATAAGTTACCTTCTTTTGAAGGAATGACTCAAGCGCAAGCATCAGCGCTAGCACAGGGTGAAGTACAAGCCCAAGAAAGTAGTTCCAGCACCCTGGGAAGTTCTAGAAGCCAGCGAGCCATGTCCCATGATGATCCCATTCAGCAGATGATGCGGATGCTATAAGCAAGTCACTAGAGGGATGAGGCTCGTTATGAACGAGCCGAGAAGCGCACGGAAGAACGACAGAGCAAGTTTGAAGGCAATCTAGAAGTCCGATTTGCAGTCCAACAAAAGAAGGTAGATATCCTGCAACAGATCGTTCAGACCTTGGCTTTCAACCATTCCGCGGCAACAGCAGCGACACTGGTGGAGCAACCTATGCCTGAAGTCGAAATGTCTCAAACTCCAAAGAAGAAGGGTGTGACTACCTTCAACTTTGTCGACTTCAAAAAGGTCTGTAACACGCCATTTAAGGGGATTGAAGACCCGATCGTAGCTCTAGATTGGCTGACAGAGCTCGAGGATCACTTCAAACTGCTAGAGGTACCAGAGGAGAAGCGTGTCGCGTGTTCCCAACTAAAGCTTCGTTTGAACGCACACGATTGGTGGGACGTGCACTGAAGGTCTCTCTTCGTAGACGGAAAAGACGAGACGATCGCAGGGGCTACCTTCCGTGGCGAGTTCGAAGAGGAGTTCATACCCCCTTCCGTACGTCGGCAAAAGGAGAACGAGTTCGTGCAGCTCCGCCAGGACAACATGACAATGAAGCAGTACTCTACCGAATTCAATCGGCTAGCCAAATTTGCAAGCTCATATTTACCTGATACGGCGAGTTGTGCTAGACGATTTGAAGGCGGCCTGCGACCTGCCATCCATGCGCACGTTATTGTTCCCCAATACCTAACTATGCGGGAAGTCCTCAACCATGTGCATACGTTATGAGTTCGTGCAGCCCTTGAACTACAATATCCTTCGGTTGCTGCCGGCACTGTGCATACTTTCAATCACAAGCGCCATTACAACACAGGAGGAAACACCGCTCTAAAGCGTCCAAATAACGGCGGTCAGCAGAAAGGAAATTCAGACCAAATATGTAACTTCTGTAGGAAGCCAGGGCACACCATCAACGGTTGTCGTTTGAGGCTTGGGTTATGCCTCGCTTGCGGTGGCGCCGACCATGGAATTCGTGACTGTCCGCACGTCGAAAATTGCCGCTCAACATCCAAATCAGGCCACAGTACCCCAAGCCAACCGAGTCGTGCCGCAGCAAGAGCGTCGTCAAGCTCAGGGCCGGGTGTACACTATGACACTAGAAGAAGCCCTGGCATCGGACACCGTTGTGCAGGTATATTGCTTTTCAATAACATACTTGCACGTGTGCTATTTGATTCTGGTGCAAGGCATAGCTTTATGTCCACGAATTTTGTCGTGAAAAATATGATTGAAATGACTCCATTATATCTTATCCTTAGTGTTAGCACCCCATCGGACACGAAAATACCTGTTCGTTCAGTATGTCAAGGCGGTCACGTCTATATTGGGGGAAGGAAACTCTCGCTCGATGTGTTAGTCCTAGATGTTCGGGATTACATCATTTTGGGGATTGATTGGCTCGGCGTTTGCTCGACAACTATCGAATGTGCAGAGAAACGAGTCATCTTCCGTCTACCTGGAGAGGCCGAATTCTGCTACACAAGTGGTCCAGTAACAGATGCGTCCAGGGCTTGTATGGTGATTTCTGCGATGTCTACTCGGCGGATGCTACACTCTGGATGTGAGGGATACTTAGCGTTGGTTCGGGACACATAGCTGGATTGCACAATCGTCGAGTCTTCTTCCGTTGTGGCGGAGTTCCCTGATGTGTTCCCGAGCGAACTACCCGACATGCCACCTGACCGAGAGATCGAGTTCACCATCGACACCTTCCCAAATACTCAGCCGATTTTCAAAGCTCCGTACAGAATGGCCCCTGCTGAACTAAAGGAATTAAAGTGCCAACTTCAAGAACTGCTAAACCGTTGATATATTCGTCCGAGCATGTCTCCTTGGGGCACGCATGTGCTCTTCGTAAAGAAGAAGGACGAAACGTTGCGACTTTGTATAGACTATCTGGAGCTGAATAAAGTCACTATCCGAAACAAGTATCCCCTATCCAGGATAGACGACCTCTTTGATCAGTTGCAAGTGGCATCAGTGTTTTCAAAAATCGATCTTCGCTCTGGCTACCACAAATTGAAAATTAAGCCATAGGACATGGCGAAGTCAGCATTTTGAACCCGATATGGCCATTATGAGTTTTTTGTTATACTGTTTGGACTGATGAATGCCCCTGCCGCATTTATGGATTTGATGAACCGTGTGTTCCGACCATTTCTCGACAAGTTTGTGGTAGTATTTATCGACGACATCTTAGTGTACTCGAAGAACAAGGATGAACACGCAGGACACCTGCGGATGGTGCTTCAAACTCTTCGAGACAATTAGTTGTACACGAGGCTAAGCAAGTGCGAGTTCTGGTTGGACAATATATCTTTCCTTGGGTACATCATTTCCGCAGAGGGCATCTCAATTGACCCGAAGAAAGTTAAAGCCATCGTGAAGTGGAAAAGGCCTGAGTCAGCTAGCGACATTCGGAGTTTCCTTGGTCTAGCAGGCTACTACAGGAGATTTATAAAAGATTTTGCAAGGATCACCTCGCCTCTGACTCATCTCACTCGGAATGGAGTAACGTTTGCGTGGACGGACGACTGTAAAGCTTCATTTATGGAGTTAAAGCAACGACTTGTCTCAGCACCAATTCTTATCCTTCCGGACGGACCCGATGATTTTATGATCTATAACGACGCCTCAGGAAAGGGTTTGGGATGCGTCCTTATGCAGAGGGACAATGTGATAGCCTTTGCGTCGAGGCAGTTAAAGCCTCACGAGAAGAACTATCCAACGCACGACCTGGAGCTTGCGGCGGTGTTCGCACTGAAGCTGTGGAGGTATTACCTCTATGGTGTGCCTTGCGAGATCTTCACGGATCATAAAAGTCTAAAATATCTCTATACTCAAAAGGATTTGAATCTACGGCAACGACGTTGGCTTGAACTCCTTAGCGACTTTGACTTGATGATCAGATACACACTGGACAAGGGTAACGTTGTAGCTGATGCGTTGAGTCGAGTGTTCGTTGGGACCTTGGCCATCGATGACAGGCTGCGACGGGATCTTGAAAGTTTGGGCATTACACTCCGAATCAGATACAAAAAGGGGGCACAAGTGGTTCAGCTGCGCCTCGAACCATACTTGGTAAAGAAAGTTAAGTCCGCTCAGAAGGATGACCTATTCCTGGAAAAGATGCGTAATCTCATCTCAGCAGGAAAGACAACCGACTTTGCGGTAAGCACGGATGGAATGATGCTAGTGAAGGGAAGATTGTGTGTTCCTAATGATGCAAACCTCAAAAAGGAGATATTCACCGAAGCCCACTATACAAGTTACACTTCACATCCTGGAAGCACAAAGATGTATCGAGACCTTCGCACGATATTTTGGTGGCACGACATGAAAAGGGATGTGGCGCTATTTGTGTCGCAATGCATGGCTTGTCAGAGAGTAAAGGCTGAGCACCAGAAGCCGGACGGAGAGATGCAGAACCTTGCTATACCAGAGTAGAAATTGGAACACATAACGATTACTTTATTGTTTGTTTGTCAAAGACGCAACGACAGAATGATGCCGTCTGGGTCATCGTTGGTCGACTCACCAAGTCAGCTCACTTTCTGCCTATCAAAGTTACTTGGAGTGCCGACCGCCTGGCCCAGATTTACCTCAACGAGATCGTTCGACTCTACGGCATGCCCGTATCCATTGTCTCCGATCGAGATGGTCGATTCTTATCACGCTTTTGGGAGAGCCTTCAGTCAACAATGGGGACGAAGTTGAAGTTCAGCTCCACCTACCATCCTCAGATAGACGACCAAACAGAACGGATCAACCAAATCCTCGAAGACATGCTACGGCTCTGCGCCTTGGACTTGAAGACAAGTTGGGACATGCATCTACCGTTAGCCGAATTTGCATACAACAATAGCTATCAGTCCAACATTCAGATGGTGCCGTATGAGGCGTTGTATCGGCGGAAGTGCAGATCCCCGATCTGTTGGGATGAAGTTGGTGAATGACAAATTCTTGGCCCGGAACTCGTGGAGCAAACCGTCCAGAAGATCCGCTTGATCCGTGAACGACTGAAGGTAGCACAGAGTCGTCAGAATAGCTACTCAGACATGCATCGACGACCTCTTGGGTTCTTAGTAGGCGATGGAGTATTTCTCAAAGTCTCGCCTATGCGAGGAGTTACCAGATTTGGTGCAAAGGGGAAGCTAAGTCCAAGATTCGTCGGCCTGTTCGAGATAATAAAGCGAGTCATCCCAGTCGTATATTGAATTGCCCTGCCACCGTCACTATCTGAATTGCACGATGTCTTCCATATTTCACAGCTTAGAAAGTACGTGTACGACCCAATTCATGTGGTGGATATTGATCAACTGGATTTAAAGGCAGACTTGACTTATGTTGAACATCCTGTGCGGATCTTGGATTACAAAAAGAAACTGCTTCGAAGTCGTTCGGTTCTCTCATGCACGTGCTTTGGAGAAATCATTCGGTCAAAAAATCGACTTAGGAGCTTTAGTCTGAGATGAAGGAAATGTTTCCTTCATTGTTTCTTAGTGGTAGGTTCTATTTCTAAGTTTCGTAGACGAAACTTCCTATTAGTTGGTTAGGATGTGGTATCCCGTTCCCCCTATTCGGGGAGCGCGACTAAGAAATACTAATCGGTATCGTTCGATCGGGATAGATTGAATCAAGATCTTATCCTCGTTATGGATTTGCTTCTTCAGAATCGATTCCCATATTCAGTGGACCGTGCCCCAAGGATGGGCTTAGCGGCAGAGTCAAGGGGGACCTCTCCGCTGCAAGTTTTTTGCCTAGTTTTCGCTGTCGCCTTATTGCTTTCGTGCTTTTGAGTTGGTTTTCGGATTTGCGTTTTCTTGAACAGTTTCGATGGATTTCATTGCTTTCGTTCGTTGAACTGCATTTCATTTCGAGCTTGGAAAGAGTAGAAGAGGTATTGAACAGCTGTTCGTAGCAATGCAGGTGATCGTGCAGTAGACGTCGTGCAAGCGGAGTCTTGAAGCACCTCTTTCCTTCCCTTTCTTTAACCAACTTGTGAGTGACTATAATTCGATTTAGTTGACCATTCTTCCAAGTCTTCACACCTAAAAATCTTGCCTCCTTGCTTGTTCCGATCTAACGATATCATAATAACTAAAAGATGTCAAGATAAAAATGAATAGACTTGGATTATTTGTGCTTGTCAATCAACTTATGAACGATTGCCTTATGCACGCTAGTTCGTTTAGAATGTTCTTCATATGCTTCAATTCAAGTTAGAATGTATACTTCTTCTATAAATTGTGCTATGTATAGAACACACGTTGCCATGCAACAAACTGATCAGGGAGACTATGCAAAATGAATCATGCCATGCTACTTGTCTCGTACTCGTGTTGCCTCAAACTGTACCAATAGATAACTTAACATAGACGTCGTTTGATCACGGACAACTTGTGCACAAGGGTATAGTTCCTGCGGACGGTCGCTGGGGCACTAGCACCGATCCGATCCGGACGAAACTTCAAGTGTAGTCTTCTTGTACTGAACGGGGTGGCTCGCAGCACACCGTGTACTTTCATTGCATACCATCCTCGTCAATGACTAGTCGTCCTTTATGGCATCATGCCAGTGATCCTCTCGTATATTTAAACCTGTGCAAGCTAACTTGTGTCTTCGTGGCAAGGAAGGACATGGTAAGTATTGTGCAGGTGGTTCAGATGGGCAGGTAAAAGTCATCGAACGGTGGCACGTTTATTTCAGTAAATTTTTATATTAATGCTTGCTTATAAAATGAACTAAGGCTAAATAGAAAGACCACAAAATAACTTGTATGTTTCATATAAACAACGTGTTGATTGGTATAGTTGGGTTAGCTCGCCTTCACCAGTGCATTTCGATGTACTGACCCTCGTTGAAACAGGTTTCCCGCAACAAGAAGATCCTGCGAGGAGCTGAAGCTACTTCCCGTTCCAGCCCACCAACCGGCATGTCCAGATCGTGCCTTAGTAGAAGTGTTTTGGAGACCCAGGAGCTCGCACACATAACTCATGCAGCTCCGTGGAAAGTCGATAGCTCCACCTGGAGGTCTCTTCTTTTAAAGTTTTAGTAAAAGGATGTAATGTATATGACGACTATCTCATTTTGCGTCCACTTTTGTAAGCTCGCACGGCAATTATCTGACTCGTTCAAGAGTTTGTAAAAGATGTTCATTATCAATAAAGAGAACTTTTTCATGTTTTAACTGTGTTTCAATTATCTGCGTCCTCTGAATATGTGCTCGTTATGCAAAAATACCTTGTCCTTGTGCGGTGCACAACCTAGGCACGCACGACGTCACGTCTGGGGGACGACTATCGATTCCACGGAATCGGGGCGTGACATATTGGTATCAGAGCACAGCTTCAAGTTCCTTTGACCCTCGTATCGGAAAAGTTCCTTTAACGATCTAATTTTCTATGCGAACTCTTGAACTCTTTAGGCCAAAATGAGATACGTTCCATACAATGAGTCCATAATACATTATGAGCCTGATATAAGTTACCTTCTTTTGAAGGAATTACTCAAGAGCAAGCATCAGCGCTAGCACATGGTGAAGTACAAGCCCAAGAAAGTAGTTCCAGCACCTCGGGAAGTTCTAGAAGCCAACGAGCCATGTCCCGTGTCGATCCCATTCAGCAGATGATGCAGATGCTAGAAGCAAGCCAGCGAGCCATGTCCCGTGTCGATCTCAAACAATGACCGTATTGTCATTTGATACCAAGAGACATAATGAGGATCCTTGGAGTCCAGTGGTGATGTCAAGTGACGATGGAGACCTTTCGAGAAATTTTGGCGCTTCAAAAGTCACGAACACGAATGCGTCAAGAAATAGACTAGTTGGAGAATTGCCTCAGCACCTCGCAGCGTTACCTCGGCTCGGGGAACCTGTTACAACGTGGGTCAGTCCATCGAAATGTACTGGTGAGAGCGAGCTAACCCAACTCACCAAATCGACATGGTATTCATGTAAAGAATACAAGTTATTGGATGATCTTTCTATTTGTCTTAATCAAAGTTACAAGCATGCGATAGAATAAAATGACTTAAATAAACGTGCCACCGTTCGGTGATATTTACCTGTGGCTGACGCATCCACCTGCACAAAACTTGTCATGTTCTTTCCTGCCAAGAAGACATCGTTAGCTTGAACAGTTAATGCAAATATAAGGGTCACTGGCACCACAAGCCATTATTGATTGTAGTTTGAGTAGACAACGATGGTTGCAGCGCCGGTAGCGATTCCCGCTACAAGCCGCTCCGCCTTACCTATGCTAGATGTCTAGCACAAACTACTTGATGTTCCGCCTAGGACAAATCAGTTACGGTGTCCCGACGACCGTTTGCAGGAACCCTGCACCTTGTGCACAAGTTGTCCGTGACCATGCGACGTCTAAAACTAAGTTATCAAACGAAGCACTTCAAGACAACATGAATGAAAATAAATGATTCAGCATAACTCTATAGCATAGTCTACCTACTCAATTGATCGCATTATAAGTATGTACTACTTCTACACACAGTTATAGATGAATAAATTCTAGCTTCAACTGAAACATTAAGTACATTTATGGCGGGCAAGCACGCAAATGAACAATCGTTTTCACGAGTTCGAGTGACATGCATCAAGTGTTCCAAGCTTACTTATTATTATTTTGATGCAGTTTTTATTATTATGGTATCGTTGATCGGAACACAACAAGAGAGTACGAAGATTTGGAAAGAAGGGCCAACTAATCGAAGATAAAGCCACTATCTTGTTGTAGGATTTGGGGAGAGGGAAGATCATCATCAAAGACTCCGCTCGTGTATTGCCTATTTGATCACCTGCATTGCCACTAACAGACGATCAATACTTCTTTTTCTTGCAAAATCGATACGAATGCGAAGTCCAAAGAACGAAAATAATGAAATCTATCGAAATTGTTCAAGAAAACGCAAGTTCGAAAACCAACACGAAAGTAGTAAAGTGGCATCGAAAACGAGTAACGAAAACCAACGCAACGAGAAGGATCCTCGCGACTCTGCCCCTGAGTTATTCCTCGAGACACGATCCATTAAATGTGGGACTTTATTCCGAAGAAACCAATCCATAACGAGGAAAGGATCTTGATTCAATCTGTCGTGATCAACCGATACCGATAGTTTTCCTTAGCCATGCTCTCCGGTGCGAGGGAACGAGGCACTATATATGTGCATGCAAGCATCCCCATGGTAATCCAAAGGTTGGCATGTGAAAGGTGCATTTCATCCGGCACATCCAATAATTTCTTGTAGCTGATCCTTGTGTTGAGTGTATTGTTTACAAAGGTGGTGGGCAATTGAATCGGACCACACATGTTTGTACTCTCTTTTGATTAATAAAAGTGACAATTTTGTTAAGAACTTGGTACACATGGACTCGGTAGAGGTAGAAGGTGGTGTAGGTACACAATAATCGTCGACATGGCGGTAGTCAGAGGAGGATAGTTGTGCTGAGAGAGCCAATGAGCGGCGGACACCCTCAAAAGTATATGGTAACTGCGCCAAAAGATTAACCCTAACAAGGGCCTCTCATTGTTAGCGAGAAACAGCGGGATCAGATGATATCGACTCAAAGACATTCAATTGTTCAAGATGTAACGACCCGCTCCGCTCAACCCGGAGGGCCGATTCAAACGACACAAGTGTAGCGAACTAACCCGCCTTGCTCAGCGAGATGGCTCATTCGATATAAAGGCATTCAGGCTGGGATCTTCAATGGAGTCAGACTTAGGCTTTCAAGAGGCGCGCTTGGAGTCTCGCTCGACCGATGCGATACATCACTAAGGTGGATGGTCCCGGTGAACCTCTCTACTTAGCTGTACACTAAGAAAATGAATGTTACATGCTAGTTTTCAGGCGATAACCTTTGCATGTAATAAAAGAGATGAACGCACATAGCTAAGGGGATAACCCCGCCTTATTGTTGTATAGAACATGAAAATCTTATTTGCTATTGCGTAGTCGGGCTTATTGAGTTGGAATGTAGTAGCTTCTTACATATATGCCACATAGTAGGGCGAGTTCATACTGAGGCCTTGCACCACACGAAACATGACACGGGATAAAGTAAAAATTATGTTGTATATATAGATAAGAAAGGCTATCAAATAGTCGTTCCGAGTCAGGAGATGGAAAGAAAGGAAGGTACTAGGGATATGCAGATCACCGAGGCAGTCGCTAATCAGGGAGCTGCGTAAAGAAGAAAAGATCCGAGGGTAGTCCTCGCCAACGATTGATCCGAGCGTAGTCCTCGGCTAGGATTGGATGTGGGGGAGTAGTTGCATGGTCACGGACAACTGGTTGCGCACCAGGTAGAGAGAGTCCTCGACACGATTGCTGAGGCATTCGATTTGTGTCGGCCCGGGAGGACAGTGCCAGTGTAGTCCTGGCGATACGCTAGCTGATGACTAGCGGACGAGAGCGGGACATCCAGCAAGGCTTGCTACCGACCTGGATGGGCGCCGACTCGTTAGATGGTTGGGAGGCCCAGCAAGACTAGCAACTGAGCTGGGAAGACAGCCGTCCATCGCAGATCATGTCTAATATGGCTAACAGAGCCAGTGACCTTCATATAAATAAGTCATGTTTGCATAGCGGCTGTCCGCATTGAGTAAAGGAGTAACGGGAAGGAGTACATTTGTACGACATTTTGCATAATTAGAATGGATGCACGGTAACAAACCTAGTTCGAGTAGAATGGGCTTGAGGTAGAGACGACATAACACTTGGACTTCACAAATGTTCTTTGTTATTCAGTAGATCATTGTTTATACTGCTTCATATGACATGGAAGGCCGAATGGTAAGAAATGGTAAGACGAATTCAATTGTTCATTATTATGACACTCTTGAGCAGACACGGAGATTACTTTCTTTATATTGCCATGTAACTGATCCTAAGGCAAAAGACTAGAAAGATAACGAAACCAGTCGGTGCACATAACTAATGAACGTGCTTGTTTTGTGGCGTGGGCGAGAGGCCTCCCCACCAGTGCATTCAATGTATTGACACCCATCCAGACTGCATGCAGGGTGCAAGGGAACTCGTACAGATTCAGAGATCGCTTAACGCAATGAGGCGCCGGACCGCATATGGCGTCTTGGAGCGTGGCGCACGGACCTGGAGCTCGCATATATGAGACATAATGTATGGGAACATCATCATCTAGATCGTTTGTATTGGTTCTAAGCCTAAGGGCATATTCATTATAAGAGAGAGAGAGAGCATGAGCGACTTGTAATCACAGGCCTAGCGCCGCTTGTAATATTTACTTCATATCAATAAAGAGCTTGATTTGGATTCAATACTTGTGTTTATTCTTTATTTTCGCTATGTCGACTCTGTGAACTAGTTATCAACGGCCGGTTCGGTATTTACCTTGCGCGGGCGCAACCCCAGGCTCGCGCGACATCGCGTCCCGATGGAAACGTACGTCCCGCGGGAGCGCTGGCACGGTGATTCGAGCCTAGCGGGGATGGCCGATTTCGGTGGGAGATCGGGGCGTGACATATTGGTATCAGAGCACGGCTATACGTTCTTTGAATTCGTTTCGATTCTCTCAGTTTTGAACTTGTGTATTGAAGGAGTGATAGGTGCTCTCTCTCGATGTTCGATGAATGTTCCATACAATAAGTCTAAATATTTTCGAAAAAGTGCATGTGAAAGATACGATTGCTTGAACAGGTTTATGATGCGAGGGCTTTTGTGCCAACCTGTGTAAGATATTGTGGTAATAGACTTATGTTAGAGCCGGCAAGATATATGTGAAACTGGATGCCTATATGAAAATACCAAGCGAGTTAGAGTGCGAGATAGAATATCGTTCAGACAATTGTCTATGCACACATACCTTTTGGCGATGTGTTAAGTGTCATGCACCAAGACCCTTGGTGCTAGTGAGTTGCAGCGAGATATGGGTATCGTTTGGATAAGAATAAAGTCAGACTTAGAATGAAAACAGATAGAGATGTCATCGGAGTACCGCTAAGGCAAATAATGGGAATTGTGTTGGATTTTCAGATATAGTTTGGACGGTAATTCATAGCGATAAGTTATGATTGAAAATATAGTTTGTATAGAGGACTATCGATAGGGGTACATACGAGACTAAGATCGTTAAGGCAGCAAATAGGGACCGTGCTGGAGTTCTAAGGAACGAATTGGGAATAGGAGTAAAGGATGCGAACGCGATTCATGAGTTATTAGGGTGACTCGATTCCTGAGTGGTGTATACGATAGGTCCCAAGTTCAATTATGCGAATTGAAGATAGAATGGGTTATAAAGATTCATGGAGTATAACTCGAACCCTGAGTAGTGTATTGGTGGGCTTAGAAGTCTTCGGACGAATTGGGGATATTGGGATATTAAACGAGTCTAGCGGCAAGCGACGAGATTGGGTAAAGCCTTAGTATAAATAAACAATGCCTAGCAAGTAAGCAAACTCGAAGGAAACATGCAAGATTTGGTTCGAACGAGTTATAATGAGTTGAATAAGGGAGAAGGCTTACATCGAATAGGAATTCAGGGCAATTGAAATTGATATCATGGTCGAGAAAACTTAGAGGATTGTACGAGCGACTCTGAGTTGAAACAATCGAAGTAAAACTTAGAGTTAAGATGGAATAACCAGGGATGCGATCGGAGTTAGTGCAATTGAAAGTAATGGCGCGAACGAATGATAGCGCGCACGAAATTTTTTGATTTGAATAGGATATCGCTCGATAGAGTTCGGTTTGAGTATGAATGCGATGATTTCAAATTTGTGAGATTTTAGACCATAACAATGGTTAGAATATAGCTCGGATTGATGCAAGTTAGTAAAATTGTGATTTTGATGGATCGAGATAAGCGATAACAGATTTGACTTGGAGTTTGGAAGAACGATCTTGAAATCAAGTTCGGAAAGATAACATTCGAAATCAGTCCCAGCGAGAACGATTATCCTGCGGTAGCGCTGGCGTGGTGATTTCACGTACGGCGGGGATAATCGAACTCAAGGGAACATGTTCGGTGATTATTCCAAACGAACTCGATGAATGAAACGTATCAAAACGGGATTGACTTGGGTTTGGGATTTGAACTTAGTTGTTTGAGGAATGCTAGAAGTAGACTATGAAATGATCAAAATGGTAACATTAAAGCTGGACAGTTTGAAAAAGACGAATTTTGATTTCGGCAAGAACGGTTGTTGGGAGAACATGGCTTGAGGGATCAATGTACAACTTGGGATGAAATGAAAGGTAACGATAAGGTGTCTGTTCGTTCGAGGATAACCATAACGATTGACCTTCTTGTCTTGTGTGAGTACAACTTCTTGCTCGCACATGCGTCACGTCCGGATTAGGACAATAATTCTGCGGGAGCGTTGGCGTGGTGATCTCACGTCTGACGGGGATGATTGAACTTGCGGGAGACCGAAACGTGACAATTGAAGGATCATTTTGACTTGTGGTTCGATACGATAAGACATGTTTCAGAATACAAAAGGATCTTTGAGGAGTTAGTTTAGAAACGTGAAGTAAGAGATGTTGGACGTCTTCATGAACGGATACGTAGATCGAGTTGGACAACTTAGAGATTATGATATACATCGATGATTTATAATAGGATTGTGGCTTAGTGGTACAGGCGTAGAAATGGATGGATAGGTGGATTCTATCAAAACGTGATGGAAGAGATAGTGAGTGCAAATCGATGGGTTGGACCTGCAACTGGGCGTATCATGGGTTCGGTTGAACGAATGTGTTGGTGTGATAGGATGATCTGTGCTCGATGTTTAGAAATCCGAGTGAAACGAGCTTGGGTAGAATATCCGTGTAAAGGAACAATGGTTTGACCTTAGGGTGTTTGGGGCGAGCATTGTGCAACGCGGTGCATGATGAGTCGCAAACTTGAACTGTACCTATGACCTGGCCTAGTGGCTAGGCAGACGACCCTATGCCTTGAGTTGAAACTGGAGTGCCCGACTTCAAGAGTAACCGTTCGGGAAAACGATAGAACTGGGGCTTAGGATTTGAAATCTGGGAGTGTATACTAGCGACGTTGGCGTTAAAACGAACGCAATGGGAGATAGGATTTGGGACAATAATTGATTTGGTCGGATCAGTTATGCGACGGTGAGGAATAAGACGGTATTAGAGAATTGTGGGACGAAACTCTTATAATTTAGAATTGGTGATGTTCGAGATAAGTTGGCACAATGAATTAAATCATTGCTTGGAAGAGATGCGTTGCTAGTAATACAAGCTTGAATTTGGGTGAGATTGGAGTAGGCGATAACTAAATCGAACCAGAGTTCGGTTATTCGTGTATGGAAACGATCGGCAATTCGAAAGATTTTTATGAGTAGCTTGTCCGACTTAGCTGTTACTAAGCTTGGTTGAAATACACATATTTGGGGGACGCCTTGAATATGTGTACGATCCAGATTTAACGATATTCATAACTCGGATGCAGCTGCAAATAAAAATGTTCGAATTCGCATGGATAAGTATGGCAACTAAAATAAGTTAGCCTCAACCTAAACTTTCATAAAGGAAAGATGGTAACGTTCCCCGTGCTATCGGGATATTTCTGTGCTAAGCGCAGTACGAGACTGAGTTTGGGAATGCAATGGTTGAACGAAAGAATCATTCGATATAAATGATTAAGCACTCGTACGAAACGGAACGAGTAAAACGAATAATGAGTTAAGTTCGGTTGGACCAAAAACGTGAAGGATTAGAGCATACCCCATGTGGACAATTTAGCTCTGCAGTAAGGCACAATAAAGACTGAGTCAGAAAACGTAGGCGATTTGATGCGATTTATTTAGCAAAATTGGATGGTGACTTAGGGAGATAATTGACGCAAACGAGATTGGAAAATTGGCTGAGATTCTAGCTTTTGGGTTAGACGTAAAGATGGGTTTCGATAGGCGACGTCAAGTAATAGGATCGGATGTGTTGGGTTCCTATGGAGATAACATAACAAGTTGGGCAAGTCCACCCAATTATGAGTTGTAAGTGCCTATTGAGTTATAGAATACTCCGTGTTTGAGTAATACAGTCCTGCGCCAGGCGTAGTAGATTTTGAGTCAGGAGTGCAACGATTGAGTTGAGTATAGTTCGATAGCATTGAACGATAGAATCGTTCGATGAGAATTGGCTAAACATTTGCGTAACGCATGGTGAGAAAATAAATGATTGTAGTATTGAGACAGTCCTTGGAAGTTAGACATGATGTATAGAGTTGGTTTAGAAGTTGTGCGATAATACGAGTTTCGCTCAGGAAGTCTCGAGGACGAGACTTGTTCTGAGTGGTGTATAATGTAACGACCCGCTCCGCTCAACCCGGAGGGCCGATTCAAACGGCACAAGTGTAGCGAACCAACCCGCCTTGCTCAGCGAGATGACTCGTTCGATGCAAAGGCATTCAGGCTGGGATTTTCAATGGAGTCAGACTTAGGCTTTCAAGAGGCGCGCTCGGAGTCTCGCTCGACCGATGCGATACATCGCTAAGGTGGGTGGCCCCGGTGAACCTGTCTCTACTTAGCTGCACATTAAGAAAATGAATGTTACATGCTAGTTTTCAGGCGATAACCTTTGCATGCTAATAAAAGAGATGAACGTACATAGATAAGGGGATAACCCCGCCTTATTGTTGTATAGAACATGAAAATCTTATTTGCTATTGCGTAGTCGGGCTTATTGAGTTGGAATGTAGTAGCTTCTTACATATATGCCACATAGTATGGCGAGTTCATACTGAGGCGTTGCACCGCACGAAACATGACACGGGATAGAGTAAAAATCATGTTGCATACATGTACGAGGAAGGCTATCAAATAGTCGTTCCGAGTCAAGAGATGGAAAGAAAGGAAGGTACTCGGGATATGCAGATCACCGAGGCAGTCGCTAATCAGGGAGCTGCGTAAAGAAGAAAAGATCCGAGGGTAGTCCTCGCCAACGATTGATCCGAACGTAGTCCTCGGCTAGGATTGGATGTGGGGGAGTAGTTGCATGGTCACGGACAACTGGTTGCGCACCAGGTAGAGAGAGTCCTTGACACGATTGTTGAGGCATCTGAATCGTGTCGGCCCGAGAGGACAGTGCTAGTGTAGTCCTGGCGATACGCTAGCTGATGACTAGCAGGCGAGAGCGGGACATCCAGCAAGGCTTGCTACCGACCTGGATGGGCGCCGACTCGTTAGACGGTTGGGAGGCCCAGCAAGGCTACCAACTGAGCTGGGAAGACAGCCGTCCATCGTAGATCATGTCCAATATGGCTAAGAGAGCCAGTGACCTTCATATAGATAAGTCATGTTTGCATAGCGACTATCCGCATTGAGAAAAGGAGTAACGGGAAGGAGTACATTTGCACGACATTTTGCATAATTAGAATGGATGCACGGTAACAAACCTAGTTTGAGTAGAATGGGCTTGAGGCAGAGACGACATAACACTTGGACTTCATAAATGTTCTTTGTTATTCAGTAGATCATTGTTTATATTGCTGCATATGACAGGAAATGCCGAATGGTAAGACGAACTCAATTGTTCATTATTATGACACTCTTGAGCAGACACGGAGATTACTTTCTTTATATTGCCATGTAACTGATCCTAAGGCAAAAGACTAGAAAGACAACGAAACCAGTCGGTGCACATAACTAATGAACGTGCTTGTTTTGTGGCTTGGGCGAGAGGCCTCCCCACCAGTGCATTCAATGTACTAACACCCATCCAGACTGCATGCAGGGTGCAGGGGAACTCGTACAGATTCAGAGATCGCTTAACGCAATGAGGTGTCGGACCGCACTTGGTGTCTTGGAGCGTGGCGCACAGACCTGGAGCTCGCATATATGAGACATAATGTATGGGAACATCATCATCCAGATCGTTTGTATTGGTTCTAAGCCTAAAGGCATATTCATTGTAAGAGAGAGAGAGAGCATGAGCGACTTGTAATGACGGCCTAGCGCCGCTTATGATATTTACTTCATATCAATAAAGAGCTTGATTTGGATTCAATACTTGTGTTTATTCTATATTTTCGCTATGGCGACTCTGTGAACTAGTTATCAACGGCCGGTTTGGTATTTGCCTCGCGCGGACGCAACTCTAGGCTCGTGCGGCATCGCGTCCCGATAGAAACATACGTCCCGCGGGAGCGCTGGCACGGTGATTCGAGCCTAGCGGGGACGGCCGATTCCGGCAGGAGATCGGGGCGTGACACAAGAAGCCCGTTGAATAGGACATTAAAGTGCTGCAAAACTTCTCCAGGTGTGGTCATATTATAGGAGTGAAAGATGTCATCAACTTACTAAAAAGATCCTTCAAATTAGTATATGGACCGAAGATGTGTCCAAATTTTCTTGGTAATTTTTCAGAGACATAATATTGTTATAGCAACAAACATCCATAGAGTTGGATAGCCAAACAATTACCGTGTTGTCATTTGAAACCAAGAGACATAATGAGGATCCTTGGAGTCCAGTGCAACAAACATCCATAGAGTTGGATAGCCAAACAATTACCGTGTTGTCATTTGAAACCAAGAGACATAATAGGGATACTTGGAGTCCAGTGGTGATGTCAAGTGACGATGGAGACCTTTGATGTTTAGAACTTCTTTAGAGATTGAACCATAGCTGCAGAGCTACTAAAGTATATGTGCGAGTTTCGAGAAATTGTGGCACTTCAAAAGGCACGAACACGAACGCGTCAAGAAATGGACTGGTTGGAGAATTGTCACAGCTCCTCGCAGCATCACCTCGGCTCGAGGAACCTGTTGCAACGTGGGTCAGTACATCGAAAGCGAGCTAACCCAACTCACCAAATCGACACGGTATTCATGTAAAGCATACAAGTTATTAGGTGATCTTTCTCTATGTCTTAATCCAAGTTACAAGCATGCGATAGAATAAAATAACTGAAATAAACGTACCACCGTTCGATGATATTTACCTGTGGCTGACGCATCTACCTGCACAAAACTTGCCATGTTCTTCCCTGCAAAGAAGACATCGTTAGCTTGAACAGTTAATGCAAATATATGGGGTCACTGGCACCACAAGCCATTATTGACTGTAGTCTGAGTAGACGATGGTTGCAGCGCCGATAGCGAGCCCCGCTACAAGCCACCCCGTATTACCCATGCTAGATGTCTAGCACAGCTACTTGATGTTCCGCCTAGGACGAATCAGTTCTGGTGTCCCGGCGACCGTTCGTAGGAACCCTACACCTTGTGCACAAGTTGTCAGTGACCATGCGACGTCTAAAACTAAGTTATCAAATGAAGCACTTCAAGACAACATAAATGAAAAGAAATGATTCAGCATAACTCGATAGCATAGTCTACCTACTCGAGTGATCGCATTATAAGTATATACTACTTCTACACACAGTTATAGATGAATAAATTCTAGCTTCAACTGAAACATAAGATAAGTATATTTATGGCGGGCGGACAAGCACGCAACTGTACGATCGTTTTCACGAGTTCGTGTGACATGCATCAAGTGTTCCAATCCTACTTATTATTATTTTGATGCAATTATTATTATTATGGTATCGTTAATCGGAACTTAACAAGAGAGTATGAAGACTTGGAAAGATGGGCCAACAAATTGAAGATAGCCACTCTCTTATTGGAGGATTTGGGGAGAGAAGAAGATCATCAAGACTCCGCTCGTGCATTGTCTACTTGATCACCTGCATTACACTAACAGACGATCAATACTTCTTTTTCTTTCAAAATCGATACGAATGCGAAGTCCAAAGAACGAAAGTAATGAAATACATCGAAATCGTTCATGAAAATGCATTTTCGAAAACCAACACGAAAGTAGTAAAGTGGCATCGAAAACGAGTAACAAAAACCAACGCAACGGAAAGGTCTCTCGCGACTCTGCCGCTGAGTCATTCCTCGAGACACGATCCATTAAATGTGGAATTTTATTCCGAAGAAACCAATCCATAACGAGTAAAGGATCTTGATTCAATCTGTCTCGATCATCCAATACCGATAGTTTTCCTTAGCCGCGCTCTCCGATACGAGGGAACGGGGCACTATATGTGTGCATGCACACATCCCCATGGTAATCCAAAGGTTGGCATGCGAATGGTGCATTTCACCTGACAGACCCAATAATTTATCGTAGCTGATCTTTGTGTTGAGTGTTGTTTACAAAGGTGGTGGCAATTGAATCGCACCACACGTTTATACTCTCTTTTAATTGATAAAAGTGACAATTTTGTTAAGAACTTGAATTACACATGGATTCGATAGAGGTAGAAGATGGTGTAGGTACACAATAATCCTCTACCTGACGGTCATCAAAGGAGGATAGTTGTGTTGAGAGAGAACCAGTGAGCGACAGATACCCTCAAAAGTATATGGTAACTGCACTAAAAGATTGACCCTTACAAGGGCCTCTCATTGTTGGTGAGAAACAACGGGATTGGATGAGATCGACTGAAAGACATTCAATTGTTCAAGAAAGCCGTTGAAGAGGACATCAAAGTTCTGCAAATCTTCTCCAGGTGTGGTCATATTATAGGTTTGAAAGATATCATAAACTTTCTAAAAAGATTCTTTAAACTAGTATATGGACCGAAGATGTGTCCAAATTTTCTTGGTAGTTTTTCAGAGACATAATATTGTTATAGCAACAAACATCTATAGAGTTGGATAGCGAAACAATTACCGTGTTGTCATTTGAAACCAAGAGACATAATGAGGATCCTTGGAGTCCAGTGGTGATGTCAAGTGACGATGAGACCTTTGATGTTTAGAACTTTATAGATTGGATCATTGCAAGTGATTATTTGCGCTAGAAAGAGAGATCGTGGTGAGTCGTAAATCGTTTTTGAAGTCGATTGAAGAGGAAGAAGCATCAACAAGAACACATTTTTCATTGTCGAAGGCCAAAAGAACCAACGAGGGACCTCAAGCAAGCACAAAACTAAGCAATTATGCGGATGACGTCCAGGAAGCATAGATATCAGAGAGGGCTAGAAAGGTAGGTTTCTAGGAGAAGCCATTAAGGACGACTAAGGTAGTGAGGGGTCTTGAAGGAAGTGTTGTAGCTTCGATGTAAGTTGTTGTCTTAGCATTGTTGAAGGCTGCATCTTTAAGTCTATTACTGGTTTTAGCTCCGTTGAAAGAGTTAGCTAGTCTTGTCTTAGGCTGATCACGAATTCTACAACTTCGCTAGAGGCTAAGTTAGCTTCGCCGGAAGCTTAGTCTATGTTAGCTTCGTCACAAGCTGTAGGAGCTGGCGGGACTAGGGGCGGGTAAGGTCTACAGTCTTGTTGAGTCGGTTGGGAGAAGGTTTTTTTTTTTTTTGGGTTAGGGTTCTCTCCTATAAATGTACCATGAAATTTAGATAGAATTTGTAATTTATTGATGTGAATAAACATGAGAAGTCTTTGGTATATTTATAGGAGCAAGTCATGATATCCGGACTTAGTCCAAGCCATGTGGGACTAAAATAAGGTATACAATAATAAGTAAGGGACAAAGCTCAACTCTACTATGTAGAGAGGCTAAGATTAGTGTTTTAATTGAATTTTTCAACTATTAGAAGTAGATGATTAATATTCTTTCATGAGGGAACAAATACTTTGATCTTTGAATAACAACTAAATTTAGAAGTACTACTATTCTTACTAGAGTATCCAAGAACCAATGGGGACTATAGGTGTTTAGAAAATGTTATTTAACAAAAGGCAGCCATAGTTTGAAATTGCGAGGATCTTCTGAATAGTTGTTTTTAAGAGGGTTACCAATTTGGACCAATGAAGTGTGCTTTAACTGCTTTACAGAATATGGCATCAAAGGCCATGGGTAGGGTTGACAGGTTCTTTGATGAGAATATTTGATGTGGATGTTGAGTGGTCAAATTCACAATGAATTCTCCTGAGTATAAGAATTCCTATGGTGAGTTTTGAGGAGGAAAGGAGTGTAGGCTATGAATTGGAGTTTCTTATCAAGTGCTGAACTAAAATGCTTGGGTGGGTTTAGTTTGTACTGTTATAAGGTTTAATATCTTCAACTTGTGGACTAGATTCTGTAGGGAAAGTTTTTGTTGCTATAGTATGTGTTTCTATAACTTGTGACTAGGTGGTTGATTTGCTTGTCTAGAGGTACAAGGCAACTGGTTTAATATACGTGAAGGCAATTGAGTATGTGCAACGTTGGCCATTAGATGTACAGGTTAGGAGCTGCTAGGAGTAGGGACAGGCCTAAACATACTTTGGTCGAGGCTGTAACGAAGGATATCATATTTGGATGGAAGAAAGGGATTCATATAGCCGATCCCATAATTTCTGACAAGTACTTGGTGGTTGTTGTTATAGATGCAATTTAGCGCCAAACTTGGCTGCTTATGGAAGGACTTTGGACCTTGTGGCACCTTTTTGAGGGTTTACCGTCAACAAGTGGAAACCTTACAATTAGATGTGAATTATATTTTTTTACACTAAGTTGTGATATCATGATGGAATTTCATCCTGATGTAGAAGCTAGTTTCATATTTTAGGGAAGTACACTAATTTTAATTTATACGGTCTGCTATAAGGGCAAAAGTTGAGCCCAACTTCGACATGTTTACTATATGGGCTTGAATCTTGATAGGTAATAAGATATGATGTAGAGATTGTCTAAATCTCGGTATGAAAAGCTGAAATGAGAGCTTCAAACATTCCCGGGTGTTTTCTCGGTCTAGTATTCCTGTAGCATGAGAAAAATTCAAGTAATTTCACTCAGGTCCATTTTCCGAGTCATTTCAAACATGTATTGGACTGGACACATGTACTTCAAAATACAGTACAACATGCCAAATAGGTAACTCGAAAATACGATAGGACATCCATAACTTACAATGAGAGGAAATGGAAGGGTGCTAACGCTAAGAACGAGTACAATGAGAGGGACTTCGTACATTTTTTACATGTCGACTTGCCTCACCATCAAACTTACATTGTCGAATTGCCTTACCACTAAGCTTAACGAAGGTTCCTAATGTCTTCCATGTATCCCAGTTGCCAAATAACATTCATGATCTGAGTATGTGATGCACTTTCCGCAGTTCGTTGTATACGAGCTAATTTGACTTATGAGGAGTGTCTTTTCCGGATCTTGGATCAGAAGGACAAGGTTTTGAGGATGGCTTTGTGCCTTTTTTCGGGTTCTTTGGCCTAATCATGCAGAAAATGTCAATATGGAGGCGCGAGGACGAGATATAACAGAGGTTTTTGCAGATATTTGATATTGGAGGTGTGCTTTTCAAGTTTTGAGGAACTTTTTATTGATGGTAAATGATTTTATACCATGTTCCCGAATTTTCTGTCTAATTTCCATTAAATTTATTCATTGTAGTTAATTTTGATGTTTTTGGATTGTGAGTTTGGGTATGTTCAACATGATTTGACTGTGAGGTTGAGGAGTGTATTTGGATAGTAGGTTCAATTAATCCAATTACAAACAACTCATTAAGATGACTCTTCTTCTTGTAACTTTGAAAACCTTATTCTTACATGATGGGCAACCATTGGTCGTCATTCATGTGTGGTCATAACTCCCTCCACTATGTAGGGTAGCTACTTCCCTTGGCTTGGTATACATTCAAACGAAGCTTTTCTCTCATTCCGCACCAAACTTATTGTGAGAGGGATGGTGTTTTGAGGCTTGTGAGGAGATTTGTTGTTGCAGAAGTGAAGAGTTCAAGAAAGATTTCCATGAAGGAGCAGTCCAAAGCGATGTCTTTATGGAACGGAATTTATGGCCTTGATTTTGGGAGTACTTTGTCATTTATCTTCTTATCATGTTGGAAAGATTAATAAGTCCCTATTAACAAGTTAGGATAGTATATAAATTTCAAAGTTTATGATTTTGGTAGAATTATTTGTTAAATTACATGAATCTTTGAAGTTGTTCTATATGAATCCAAATCTGACTAGTTTTTGTATAACTCTACCGACCATAATACTAATCAAAACAACATGAAAATTTGTCGGTTGACGGATAACATCTATATAATAACTTTCCATATGTAATGTTCTATCAGAATAGTACTTTTATCATAATGAAAAATACATGGTATGTTTTAAGTGTGTTATAGACTGAATTATTGAATCAAAATTTTGTGTTGTCTTGTTCTTATAATATAGAAAAGATTACTTATTCAAATATTATATAAGACCATAGAGTTCTGAATAGTTCTTGAAATTCTTCAAATGTTTCATTAGAATATTTTGATAAATTTTGAAGTTTGCTGCACGAAAATCATGATAGAAAACTATTGCACTAAAGAGAAACATATTTGATTAGTTTTCGTATAAATGATGTACTGATCTGTTTAATGATCCAAATGATTTGAAAAATTGTGGCTGATTAGTTAACCCATATATAAGTATGTATTATTAGATTCGCATTATGTGGCATGAAACAAGGAGCATGCCAAGTTGATCAGTTCTTGACTGAATTTTTGAATCCATATAGCATGCTATCTAATTCTTACATTATGTAACATAATACCTACTCAAATATGTTGTTTTCAGAAACGACAACGAAATAATCCAGATGTTTCATTCAAGATATTTTGTACGAAGGTGTATTTGGAATATACCGAATCAGTATAGCTAGTCTTATTTTCTTCCTCCTGATACCTTGTAGACTTTCCAAGAGAATGTCAATAATATGGCTTTTTCTAGTGTTTAACAGTAACTATCTATATCTGTCTGTGCAGTAGTTTAAATGATGTTGCCTTTACTAAATGTTCTTATTTTCTGTTGGCATATTTGTCGATTGTATGGAATAATACAATGTGCTTACATATTATTGCTTTTTCTATGTTTGTGAATTCTATTGTTTATTGTATAATGTGTTGAAAAATTGTCGCATTGCATGCAGACATATTTGATTACTTTGAGGTATTTGATGGAAAATTGATGTTGTGGCTAATCCAAAGTCTGGTTTGGATGAATGAGGAGTCGATGGAAAATATTTTTGCATTTTATATCAGCATTTTTAATGTATTGAGTCGGTTAATACTCATGGACAACTTGTGCATAAGGGGATGTTATTTATTCCTAAACTTCAGCCCAAATTCCTCAAAGCGGTTTTGAGGCACGGGAAACTGTCTCGACCTTGGAGAAATTGTTTTCTCAGATCATATTTGACGAGAGGGTGCAGGCCCATGTTGGAGGGTGAGGTCCTATAAGCTCAAGTTGGAGCATTGACAGTTTTATATTATTGGTCTTTACTAGTGAGTTGTATAGATATGACCACTATTAGATGTTGATGTCCGTTTGAATGAGTAGAAGTTAATGAATGAATGTTTTACAACATTTTCGTAGTCACATATATTTACCATTTTTACTTGTTATGTTCTTTTGACAGACTGACACAACCAATAATAATTGTATATTAGAAAGACAATAATGATATTTTAGCTTTATACATTTAATAGTTTGGTAAATATTTTGGATATAAAAGATTTAGGTCCTTCTTGGGTACATGTTTTGTACCGACCCTTTGACTTGAACATCAAATTCTAGTTTGATTTGGAAAGTCAAATGTATGGTTGTGTGTTATTTAAAGTTGGAAATTGCAGCCTCAGCATATCAATTTTCTTTGGTTATATATGTGACTATACGAAAATGATGTAAAACATCCATTCATTAACTTCTACTCATTCAAACGGACATCAACATCTAGTAGTATATATATATATATATATATATATATATATATATATATAAAGAAGATAATTTTATTGATTTTAATAGTTACACTCCACATACATCCTTTTAACTCATGGAATAACATCAAACTCGATATAATGCAGGATCCCTAACGGAGTTGTGCTCAAGCCCTCATATATGCGTCTATTTCGCTCTCTAAATATGTCACACTTTTGCTGAAAGATTAACACGAGCCATCATGAACCACCGGCTGCCCTTCCCGATTAGAAATTGTCGCAATTTGGCAATTCATGCCTTTTGCTATAGTGACTAGAATGTCTAGAACAATATATTGCCTTTCCAAATCTCCCAAGTAAACATATATTGGAAAAATAGATGATGGAATGTCTACTCTTCTTGTTGACATAGCATGCAGCCTTGTCCTTGAACTTGTATACCAAAATTGAGCCATTTGGTCCAACATTTAGTGTTTTATACATATTAAGATTCATCTTACTCGCCATCTTCTTAATCCAAATAAATTCAAAATTGTCTACGGAAGGAAGATGTAGTCGCACCTGATCGTATGCACTGTGAAATAAAAGTTGCCATCCTCTAAGCCATCCCAGGACCAGATGTCCTGGTTGGGTCTATATGAATCTTGCTAATGGTCGCAACAGCAAACTGTCGGCCAATTGGATGGTCCGCCAATTGCCAGGGCCATCCAATATAAGCCTACTCACCAGTTAATCATATATATATGAGCCATAGGCTCATATTCCTACATGTGTCAATGCACATATGGACCAATAGAAATCTTTTTTTTATGTTAGTCTTAGAATAGATTTTAAAAGTTTTTTGGTACTTAGTGAGTTTTTTGTGATCTTTCCGTCCTAGGTTTTACTATCTGTCCTTTTTTTTGTGATTTTTCCGTCATAGGTTGATTGGATTTCAGTCGAAGCCAAATCAATCATAAGAATAACTAGCTAAGAAATTTGAAGCAACTTTTAGTACTAATATGGAGTCTTCTTGTAATACTATTCAGAGTAGGACAATTATTTTGTTAATAGTTTATGGTATAGATAAAATAAGGAACATGATGTTCATGTTGCTTGCATTTCTGTTTTCTCTTCATATTTTCTTTGTTTTCTATCATAAATGCCTTACAGCCTGCCGGGGGGGGGGGGGGGGGGGGCGCATCATACCGTGCTAACGTGGCGGTCCCCCATTGTCCTGCTAGCATGGGCCTAGGTTCGGGCCAATAGCCCCCCTTTTGTAAGGAAGTGTTGGTTTTCTATATGTTATGTTACTTATGTAGGAGCCCTAAGTCGGGATGGTTTAGTTGTTTCTTTTCATCTTTTGGGTTAGCTTGGCTGTGAATAATTACTTTAACCCTCTATTACTCTTCCTCCTAAACCTCCACCCTCAAACCAAGTATGGTTCTTTTTTTCTCTCACTTAACATCCCCTTAACTCTCTTAACCCTCAATCCAAACAGACCCTAAGGGTTCTTTGGGGAACTTAATTCTATCTTTTTTGTTGTCTTCTTCTTGGATCTTATATTCCCTATTATTTCCTATTCTACATGTATATTGGTGACTATATAATATTTATTTACTAGAATCCTTTGCAAATAACTTGCATAGAATCAATGTTCTAAAAGACGGAAGGGGGGAGATACTACTTGGAAAGGTATATCAGGGCCTAGTCGAGGACTACACGCAAATAAGGGAAATATGAATATAAAATAAATAGAAGTATAAAGCTTCAATAAATAAATGTTTAATATGATAAAAATGCTACACAACTAACAAAATAGAGAAATTTTCAGTAAACACTATTAAATTATTAATGAATTTGATTTCCAAATAATTAAACTATTAACCAATTAAACCCAAACTAAGAATTGAAGTTTCTTTATTTCTAGAAGATGTAAGAATCTAGACATCTTAAAGTATAACAAACTGAAGAGAGAAAGAAATGGGTGAAAATATAATTATCAACCATTTACCACAAAATTAAACCATAATCACAATAAAAAAAAATGAATCTTGTTCTTTTAAGCAAAGTTTGTTTATTTTAGCATCATATGTATCATCTTTGGTCTACGGGGCAATGTTGAAAACATCCATAAACTATAATAAATTATAAAATTATTCTAATGGCAACATTTTAATCTTTTAATTTCTTTTACAATACTACATAAAAGCTACCAATATCGAGTCAAGGTTCGTAGAATCGATGAATATAGATATGTATTGGTATACATATTGGTTTTGGCATGTCCGGTCGATACTGACCCCTAATAATGTTTGATACTCAAGTATGCCCCACTTTCCTGATGAATGCAGTAAAGAAAGAGAGTTGAGTATGACAAAAATAGTATTGACACAAAGACTAGGTCGTGCCGGATGTCAAAATGCAAGTACATTGGCAAGATTTCTTATTGGTGCATTGTAGTCATTAACATTTGTCGATGTTATATATGCATAAATTTGCGCATCATACATCTAACATTATTCCATTCAAAACTATATATTATTTTATTATTATTTTTTTTGGGGGGGGGAGTGTACTTTGTCTAAAAGTAAGTAGAATAAACATGATTTCTATTGTAGGTTAATATTATTCCACTAAAACTAATGGCAAACAAAAAACATAATATCATGTCTAAAATATTAAATACTTTTCTAGTTTTTTAATAATTCCTTTATACAACAAATAATACATAATATCATGTTTAAATATATTAAATACTTCTCTCTTTTAATAACTCCTCCTTTTTACTTTTTGGCTTTTCAGAACCAAGTACTCTGAAAACCCGATCTGAGACAGTCAATGTTGATCCTCACATGGGTCCGAAACGTATGCCGATACCGATACTCCAGACCTTGTTTCGAGCATCTCTCTCGTACATTTAAAATCTAAAACAAAAAGAAATATCCAAGATGTATTGTGCATGACATGGTCAGGCATGTGGAGGGGTCATATAAAATATAAACAGAAGTACTTTTGAATAGAAGAATTTTATGAAACACATGAATTTAGAATATTATGGAACAATCACTAACTATTGATGGTTAATCATTAACTGGCCGTTTGGATATGATTTGAGATATTTATTTATTCAGTTTAAATCTTGGCTTCTAGTTGTTTAACATAAGATGTGTTGGAAAGATAGTTTTGCTACTTTAGAGATCTACAAGATAACAGTGTTTCTTTGTTGGTTTGCATATTGCAGACTGGACCACTTGCAAGCTTACTACAAAACAAGCTCTCAATCATGTCATCGTGGTACTTATAATTTAAGATTCTTATGACACCATTGTTAACTATAGAGTAACTTATATTGTAGTGTGTACTTGTGATATATGTATTTTTTTCAGTTGAAGAAATAATATGTTTATATAAAGATATAAGAATAATGTTTCTATTATCCGTACCTGTACATATATGCACTATATGGATTTGCCATGTGGGGTGCTTCGGGTACAACCACGAGGTGGACATGGGCACCATAACGGGTATGCAAATCATATCATTAAGTTCCATATTAACATGTTATAGTTTTTTCTCCATGAGGGAACTAGAAACCTGAAATAAATTGAACCTGGGTTTGATTTGCATTAATCACAACTAACTCCAACCGAAGGTGACCCTTGCTTACCCTATCTGAAACAAAACAGTATGAATATAATTATGTGACTTATGTCATCGTCGTCATCATCATGAATGCTCTCTCATTAGGATTGGGGATGGGTATGGAACATAAAAGGCTTTGTAAAAGAATTGTCAATGATTATATGACTAATTGTCGACCTGATGTTAACCCTCTATGTTGGTGCCAAATTACTAACCAAGGTAGCTATGAGCATGAGAGGGTCATGCCATAAAACTTTGAAGGTCAATTGGCTGGTAGGTAGATTTACCTTTTGGTTATGCAATCTAATCTCATGCAACCAAGGAGCATGTGAATAATAGTTACGTATTTACGTATATCATTGCATATAAATCACATTGGCACATAAAAGGTTCTTCCAAACAGTAAATATATGTCACAGCCATATCTTTTTTCAAGTCTTTCTAAGTAAATCAAATTACTACACCCAATTGAACTAATCCAGCTCAACCAGCCTAATCTAGCCTAGTAACTGAATCAATGCAACTCGGTCAGCCTAATTAGTTATGTTTCTTAGATCAAACTGATTCGGATTGGGATAAGTTCTTGTCGGATCCTTGGTTGGGTTATGTTCGTTGCATTTGGATCCGAGCTAAGTTGGATGAGGTTTGGGTCTACTTGAGTTTGTCTGGGAATAGGTTCGTGTTTTAAAAAATATCGTTATTCCCGTTAGGTGGGAGTAACGAATGCCCCACCTCATCATGAGAATAGTATTCCCCGCTATGATAGAAAACTGTTATTCCAAGGAATTTTCGATTGAGCTTATGCAAAATGCAGTAATATTGATGCGAATAATATATTCCCATTTGTATTACCGCGTACTAAACAGCCCCATATGGAAATATAATTACATCCACAAATTCTTTTCTATGTTACCTTCCAAGTTTCTAATCTTCATGCTGCTGATTTTTGTATTTCTCTATACTTGTACATTTTGTTGTCTAAATTATGCAGAGATTAAGTGGGCATTTTATTAGCAGTTTGCACCTATGTTTTGTTAACAGTTAATTCTTTATGGATTTGTTCAATTTATCCTTATCTGTATGTTACGATTATTAATATATGCTACTTGTATGTTAGAGATTAAGTGAGCATTTATTCTTTATGGAGATCTCCTTTCAAGTATCAAAAAACTTGTGTATGTTTATGCCCCATTTTTTATCTATGAAAAGTGTCTCAAAGTAGTTCCTAATCTTGCATACCCGTTTTTTCAGTAGACCTGCAGAGAGCACAAGAAAGAGCTATTAATGACCATCTATCTAGGCGAGCTAGTTGTTAGCTTAGGTGTTTCTATTTCACTGTCTTCAGCTTCATTCAACTTCTGAACAAGGTTGAGACATGTAAACTATTTGCTGGCTGAAATATACATCTTCATTGTCAAGGTTATGTTCTTCAAATAGAGTGATTTCTCGCATATGCTTGTTGCCTGATCAATCTTCTCCTCTGTTGAAGGGATTCAGAGCTGGTATGTCCAACTCTATAGACTACAGATTACCTACGCAGTGACATGCCACAAATTTGAGGGCCCCACTTCTAGCGGTAAAGGAACTTGGTAGGTTTCCCTGCCATTTTTATGTTGAACAATATTGCCACTGTCTAGCCTGTTGGATGAAAATGGTTACAAAGCAAATGATGTATAGTCTGTTGGATGAAAATGGTTACAAAGCAAATTTTCCGTTGTCCAACTAGGCACTTCTCCCTTATCAAATCTGTTATAAAACTTCTAAAGCTTGCTTATGTCATTGAGTAGCCACTATTAACCTTCCCACCTTAACTCGATTTCAGAAAAGAAATTGCTATCTTACAGATGTAGAAAATTTGCTCTGGGTTCATCTCTCAAGAAACATGGAACATCTAGCTTTGCCTTCCCTTTTGCCTTCTGATTGTTAGTTCGTTGCACATGATCATCATAGGACACAACAATGATTAATTGGGCATATCTAGTTGTAGCCTAAAGACATGCTGTCTTAAAGTTCAAAAGATGGTTCCCCTAATTGTAAAATTTTTAACCATAACACATGGACACCCACAGGCCCGGCCAAAGGCACGAGTGAGTTGGGCGACCACCCTGGTAGAAGGTCCCATAATTTTAAAATAGGTTATACCCCATTAAAAAAAAAAGGGGGACTAAATCAGGGCATGATCAGATCTATCCAGATCTAAAAAACAGAAAGACGTGACCAAATCTATCTAGAAATAAGTAACTGCCCAAATTGAGGTTACCTCTTCATCTCCTTTCTCGGAAGAGTCACCAGTCTCTTCTCTCTTTTATATAAAGAAAAAAAAATCCATGGTCTCTCTCTCTCTCTTTGTGTTCGACTTCATACAGCTGCAAGGGCAGAGTGTTTGACCTGGACTATCATCTTCTCCCGTGTCTGTGATCTGTTGATTAGATATTTAAAACCACCAAGTAACAACTGAATCTAACACTTAAAAGTTAAAACATTTATGATATATGGCAGCAGGATTAAACTTATCAAATAGTTTTTTTTTTTTTTTTTTTGGTTAGTCAAGAGGGGATTATTCTGATTGTTCAGATATCTCACTTAGTCTTTCTCTGATTTGTAATTATCTCTAACCATGATTGTATGGATTCAGTTGTAACCTCATGAGTTAGTTTATTTGTACTTATCTCTAACCATGATTGTAGGAATTCAGTTGTAACCTCATGAGTTAGTTTTGATGTAAACTCTGCTATATAAAGGCTCATGCATCAAAATAATAAATGGAATCTTTTTTCCATATTTATCTTTTCTTTACATATTAAGTTATTGACTTAGTCTTTCTCTGATTTGTAATTATCTCTAACCATGATTGTAGGGATTCAGTTGTAACCTCATGAGTTAGTTTTGATGTAAACTCTGCTATATAAAGGCTCACGCATCAAAATAATAAATGGAACCTTTTTCCATATTTATCATTTCTTTACACAGTACAAGTATATTTCATTGGGTTATAGATATCTTGACATTAGCACATATGTATCTTTTTTTTTTTTTAATGAGGACTATATTTTATGTTATTTATTAGACATCTTGACTCTATTTTGTTAGTTTGTGATAAAATCATAGGCCCAATTTTCATATTTTGACCTAGGACCGGCCTTGCCACAAACACAGGCAAGTTGCCCGGGCGCACACGATAACAAACGCATGAAAATATGACATGCACCTATTTATGTATTATATACCAAAATGCTATTTGTGCTTCGCTTTGTATTCTCTCCATTGCTAGCTAGGAACTTATCTCAGGCTGAAGAGTGTGATCTCTCACTTTCGAGGCAGCAGAGAGTTTGGGCGATTCAGAATTTGTTTGTATATACTTTTTGAATCTTATACTACGTTTAGAAAGTCTGTGCCATTCACCATTTACTTGTTTCTTGAATTGATTCAAGGCATTGGGAGACCTAGAGGCCAGATGGATCCCACCGGTATCACCCGCTAACAGAATAATTCAATCTAATATCAATTGATGCTTGAATACTAATGTCGCATGCACTAATAACAACAGATTAAGTGCACATTGACACAGAACAGAGATTTATTTTCATTTTGTGTTTCCATCATCTCCAGTATGTATCCGTTGCAAACCATTATGTGGTCTTCATGTGTCTTAGTAAAATACTAGTCATCCTATCGACTCTTCAAGTAATCCTATGTTAAGACTTGAATCAGTGCAAGCGAACCCTTGTTGATTACCAGATCGATTCATCTCCAGCAGAGGTGGAGCCCAGGTAGGGCATGGGTGGGCTGTAGCCCGGCCCAAAAATTGAAAAAAAAGTTGGAATTTTTTTTAGTGATATATGCAACCACAGCCCATTCATTCTACGTATGCTGTGTTCACACTAACGCAGCAGAAGCAGCCGCCCCTTTTACATTATGCTACTTCTCCAATCCTTTCTTTCCATTGTCTGGCTACAATGTAATCTGTCTTTTACTATGTTCTAACTCCTAAGTTGCACCCTGGGTTTTATTCTGCTTTTCATAACACAATGTTACCTCCTCGAATTTTAAGCGCTGTCCAAAGGAATCAAGAATTATATGGAGATCTGCGTGTTTTGGTCACAAGGCATTCGATGGGAGGCCCAATGCGGCAATGGCTTCCTTCTGTGCTCTCGATCTTACTGTAAATATTCTCATGTGTGCTTGTAATATTTTGTTGAGAGATTTTTGGAAATACAATCGAAAAGGTCTTACATCTAAATTTAAGACAGTATTCTCATGTTATAAGTGGAGGGCGTAGCATTATTTTTTTCATTTTTTGTTAACGACACGTCGACGTCAGGGTGCCATACTACAATTTGCAAGTAAATGATGTGGTTAGTTTGACGACTAGTAATACTTTAGTTTAGTCCATTGAGTTCTTTGTTTCCATTGCCATTTTTTGCCTCCGCCACTGATCTCCAGTATTGTAAAAATGCTTGAAAACAGCTCAAAATAAGTGATGCATGTATATCCTCACGTAATTAAAAATTAATAAAAAATAAATCCTAACTAATAGCTTAACTACTCTATATTATCTAGCAACATAACACATTCTAATTAAAATATAAACATATCTTTAACAAATCAGTTAAAATATATTCAAAACATATATATAACAAATCATATATTACACTATTTTTCAACAATATAAGACATAAATTCAACGTATGTGTCTAGAACTATATAATGTTGCAGCTTTATAAATTTACATGGTGTTTTCCTGAACTAGATTGGCCCGACCTTGTAAGAAGGGGTGGACATCCTCAGGACACTCGTAACGGCTTGACTGAGTGTATAAGATCTACCAACACAGATCAAAAATTTAAGTTCTAGGTACCTAGCTCCGATGTTATAGTTTTTGAATATAATGTAAAAGAATAGTTAAAAAATACACACAAGTCAAATGGTAGAAAGATATCGGAACTACGAAGGCAGATGGATTTGAGGGAAAAATTTAGAAATGAAGTTTTGAACATAATGTAAAAGGATAGTTGAAACAATATAGAAGTCAAACGGTATAAATATATCGAAACGACGTTTAAGAAGTGAAGGTTTGAACATAATGTTGAAGAACGCTTGAAAATCATATAGAGCTCAAATCTTAGAAAGATTTTGTAACTACGTTTAAAAAAGTGAAGTTTTTGAACATAACATCAAGGATGCTTAGTTTTTGAACATAACATCAAGGATGCTTAAAAATCATATAAGATTCTTATCGTAGAAAGATTTTACGATTTAGAATGAAAGTTTTGGAATATAATGTAGATGGATAATAAAAGTTTAATTGTAGCATAATTTTGAAATTACACCTTAGAATGGGTGTTTAGGAACGTAACGTAAGATGAAAACATATAGAAGTCAAATTGTAGAGAGATTTTGTGACTACTTTTTAAGTGAATTTGAACATAATGTAGAAGAAAGCTTGAAAAATATATAGAAGTTTTGTAGAAAGATTCTGAAACTACGATTTAGAAGTGATGTTTTGAAATATAATGAAAAAGATAGTTGAAAAATAGAAGTCAAATCGTAGATAGATTTTGAAACAACGCTTATGAAGTGAAGTTGTGAACATAATATAGAAATGCTTGAAAAATATATAGAAGTCAAATTCTAGATAGATTGCGACAATTCAATGTAGAATTATTTTTTTGGATAAATGTGGAAGGTTAGTGGAAAATCATATAGGAGTCAAATTGTGGTAGTGTTATATAGTTTACATATACTTGAACCTGACTATCCTTTTGTAATATATATATTCTTTCCTTATATGTATTCACGGGATTGTTCCCGTCAGGCATTAGCTTCAGATGTATAAATGTCAGATATACTTCTTTTCATGTCTTTTATTCCAGCATTTATATTTCAGTCTTATTTATTTCTTTGTTGTGATACTGTTCTTGTTTCGTCTGTTGATGAGATTAGTTTACCTATCTGAGATATAATATTGGTGGACTGGAGTTGTCACTCCCTGTTCCCAGTATACGTATTGGGAGCGTATTATTTTTTGCTGGCATATTATTTATTTGGTTGCATGAGACTAGGGTCATTCTATGGTTTGTCTTGGTTCTTGGTTTATGGTTTGGATTGGTTTGGTCATGAGTTAAACCCATGGTCTAAACCTCAAATCCTACCTATATAACCCAACTTCTTTCTCTCTCTCTTCATTCTTTCTTTTCTCTCTCTCTTAGGTTTTTTCCTCCTCCCTTAGGCAAGTACACCTTACATTAGAAATGGAAAAATCCTCTATATTATTGGTCTATTATGTTTATTATGTAATTTAAAGCATTTTTAGAACTTAATATTTTCGGATTTGGTGGATGGAATGGTGTAGAACTGGATTTTAATGAGTGTGGGTGTTATTTGTCACGTCCTAGTCCACCATGGGCCGTTTGTCCTCGCTTGGTCCCTACGGAATCGATCGTCCTCGCACGAACGTGATGTCGTGCAAGCCTAAAGTGCGCTTGCACAAGGCCAAAGCTTTGAACAAGGGCAAGTAAGCTATTCAAGATAGGAGTAGCGACACATATATTGCAGAAAAATAAAGAACACAATGGCATATGAAAATAAGCTCTTTATTGATATTCGAAAGTGTTACAAGTGGCGCTTGGCCGAGGTTACAAATCGCTCAAGCACTCTTTCTCTAGATTAAAATGACACCGTTTCATACATTATATCCCTCTATACAAAAGCAGCTCAAAGCAAACTCGATACCGCTCAAGACATCGATTCCAGATTTTTGGGTCCCGGGGATGAGGCACGCCTATCGCTTCCTCGGACGATCCAACACCCGAGAATAAGCAAACTGTTGGTGGGTCAGCACTTTTAAAAGTACTGGTGAGTATAAAACAACTCAACAGAAGCTACACTCCCTGAAATCCACACTAAGTAAGCATGTGGCAAGATACTACATTACTAGTGATCTTGCTACTTTTACCTAAGTTCATTTGATGCAGTTGAGGATTATAGTCAATTTACATCTTTTGAAAATATAGCTTGGAAACATTTTTGCATATTTAAACAATAAGCATACATGCGGGACAGTGTTCTATCGTGCAGTGCGCAACATGTATTGTGCACCATATTCTAACTCTTAGGGACAAAGCTTATCTAGCGGACTGTTCATCTCAAATCAAAACAAGTGCATTAAGTGGACTATCATACTTTCAAGCACACAAGAAGAACTAGCTATATGATTTCGGTCCTCGAGAAACTCAGGATCGGTAGCGGTAATCCAGCTAACCAATGACTCATTTATCTGATGCTATTAGCAGTTGTGACTCATGGTTGCTCTTCACTAACATAATAGCAGCTGGGACCAAGGTTCAGCTCTGCACTAATAGCCATTGTCCAACCGATGTGAATGCATGAAGCACTATCAAATAAACTTTACGATGCAAATGAAATAAACAAGCAAGCTATATATATATACTCTTATATTTCTTATCCCCTTACCGAACGGTTATCCCTGCAGCAGACATACAAGTTAGCAACGATTTGCAATAACATATATGTATATGGTTTTTCTTCCCTACCCGTCTCTGCATCAAACAATTAGACATACAAGAAGGCTAGCCTAGCATGCGCCCTAAGTATATGATGGTCCATGGGTAGTTCCATGATTAGTAGCGGTTGTCTAAGGTTCAACTCTTCACTAGCACGCACCTGTGTCGACAGTTGTGACTCAAGGTTCAGCTCTTCACCAACACACAAGTACTAGCAGCTGTGACATCATGGGTTTCGCACAATACTAATAGACACATCGCCCCACTAGACCCCCTGCGGGTCGTATCCTCAGGGCGAAACAAAAATCTCTTCCAGACCGAGCGATTCCTAGTGCCCCAGGAATCGTCGAGAGACAATACCTTGTGCACAAGTTGTCCGAGACTAATGCAATGACATGAAGCATCTATAATGCAAGCAAAACAAATGATCAAGCAAAACATAAATGGTCTAGCAAAACACATCTTGTCAAACAAAGCACATCTCTCATATATCTAATAGCACACCCCACTAGACTCCCAGCGGGCCGTATCCTCAGGGCGCACTATTAGTCTATACTTATACGAATCAAAGAATTATAGCAGTTTGATATAGCAAAACAGACAAGCGAAACATATAATGGCAAGCACGATTTCGATTTCATATCTAGCATGCAATATCTATCTCTTTCTTAGCATAATATAAAGGGACTTATTCAAGCGATTCATTTACTTATCTTTTTAGCATGGCAGAGGTTTGTTCGCTGTGTCAGTGTAACTAAGCATGTAACATTTTTTATACTTCTTGACCTAGCATGGCAAGGTTCTATCTCTTTTCAGACAAGCATAAAAATTCTCTAGTTAAGCAAGCAGGTTCGTTTCGATGACAAGCTATAGAGTTCTCTTATTAAGCATGCAGAGTTAGGTTCTATCAATTTTCTTATGAAACTATCTTCTTTAAGCAAACAAGCATTCAAAAACTCATATTCATTATTAAAGCGTGCAAGAATCAGAGAATGCAGTTCTGCCCACTCACATTGATCAATCATCTTGTGGTTCGGTCGGGAACTCTCCGAGAAGACTTTCACTCGAGCAAGCAAAGCGATATCACTTGTACATAGTGCCTACGCAGAGCAGGGCACTACATACTTACCCACCAACAAAGAGTTTCGTCCACGAAACTCAAGGAGAAACTCACAAAAATCTAGAGCAACGATAGTCCTCATCCCTCACCATCCTCAATCAAAACACAAGCAAATCACAAGCATGAAAGCACAACTCTCAAGCAACAAATCAAATCCAGAAAATTTTTGCACGCATATTTGAGAATATCTATGGACTTATTGTATGGAACGTTAATTGCAACACAATATCGGGCACAGCTCAGTGTCAGAGGCAACGGAATGGGCAAAAAATCGAGTCACTCTGATACCATTATGTCATGCGCCGGTCCCGCAGGGGCCGTTCGTCCATGCTTGGTCCCTACGAAACCGATCGTCCTCGCACGGGCGTGATGCCGAGTGCGCTTGCACAAGGCCAAAGCTTTGAACAAGGGCAAGTAAGCTATTCAAGACAGGAGCAGCGACACATATATTGCAGAAAAGTAAAAAATACAATGGCATATGAAAACAAGCTCTTTATTGATATTCGAAAGTGTTACAAGCGGCGCTTGGCCGAGGTTACAAATTGCTCAAGCACTCTTTCTCTCTATTACAATGACACCGTTCCATACATTATATCCCTCTATACAAAAGCATCTCAAAGCAAACTCGATACGGCTCAAGGCATCGACTCCAGATTTTTGGGTCCCAGGGATGAGACACACCTATCGCTTCCTCGGACGATCCAGCACCTAAGAACAAGCAAACTGTTGGTGGGTCAGCACTTTTAAAAGTACTGGTGAGTATAAAACAACTGAACAGAAGCTACACCCCCTGAAACCCACATTAATTAAGCATGTGACAAAATATTACATTGCTAGTGATTTTGCTACTTTTACCTAAGTTTATTTCATGCAGTTGAGGATTATAGTCAATTTACATCTTTTGAAAACATAGCTTGGAAACAGTTTTTCATATTCAAACAATAAGTATACATACGGGACAGTGTTCTATCGTGCAGTGCGCATCATATATTGTGCACTATATTCTAACTCTTAGGGACAACGCTTATCTAGCGGACTGTTCATCTCAAATCAAAACACGTGCATTAAGTGGACTATCATACTTTCTAGCACACAAGAAGAACTAGCTATATGATTTCGGTCCTCGAGAAACTCATGATCGGTAGTGGTAATCCAGCTAACTAATGACTCATTTATCTGATGCTATTAGCAATTGTGACTCATGGTTGCTCTTCACTAACATAATAGCAGCCGGGACCAAAGTTCAGCTCTGCACTAATAGCCATTGTCCAACCGATGAGAATGCATGAAGCACTATCAAATAAACTTTATGTTGGAAATGAAATAAACAAGCAAGCTATATATATATACTCTTCTATTTCTTACCCCCTTACCGAACGGTTATCCCTGCAACAGACATACAAGTTAGCAACGATTTACAATAACATATATGTATATGGTTCTTCTTCCCTTTCCGTCTCTACATCAAACAGTTAGGTATGCAAGAAGGCTAGCCTAGCATCCTCCCTAACTATATGATGGTCCATGGGTAGTCCCATGATTAGCAGCGGTTGTTCAAGGTTAAGCTCTTCACTAGCACGCACCTGTGTCGGCAGCTGTGACTCAAGGTTCAGCTCTTCACCAACACACACAAGTACTAACAGTTGTGACATCATGGGTTCCGCACAACACTAATAGACACATCGCCCCACTAGACCCCCTGCGGGCCGTATCCTCAGGGCCAAACAAAAATTTCTTCCGGACCGAGCGATTTCTAGTGCCTCAGGATCGTCGAGAGACAAGACGTTGTGCACAAGTTGTCCGAGACCAATGCAATGACATGAAGCATCTACAATGCAAGCAAAACAAATGATCAAGCAAAACATATATGGTCTAGCAAAACACATCTTGTCAAACAAGGCACATCTCTCACATATCTAATAGCACACCCCACTAGACCCCCAACGGGCCTTTTCCTCAGGGCGCACTATTAGTCTATGCTTATACAAATCAAAGACTTATAGCATTTTGATATAACAAAACAGACAAGCGAAATATATAATGGCAAGCACGATTTCGATTTTATATCTAGCATTCAATATCTATCTCTTTCTTAGCATAATATAAAGGGACTTATTTAAGCGATTCATTTACTTATCTTTTTAGCATGACAGAGGTTCGTTCGATAGCTGTATCAGTGTAACTAAGCATGTAACATTTCTTATACTTCTTGACCTTGTATGGCAAGGTTCTATCTCTTTTCAGACAAGCATACAAATTCTCTAGTTAAGCAAGCAGGTTCGTTTCGATGACAAGCTATACGAGTTCTCTTATTAAGCATGCAGAGTTAGGTTCTAGCAATCTTCTTATGAAACTATCTTCTTTAAGCAAACAAGCATTCAAAAAATCAGATTCATTATTAAGGCGTACAAGAATCAAAGAATGCAGTTCTGTCCACTCACATTGATCAATCGTCTTGTGGTTCGGTCGGGAACTCTCCGAGAAGACTTCCACTCGAGCAAGCAAAGCGATATCACTTGTACATAGTGCCTACGCGGAGCGGGGCACTACATTATTGAGTTTTTTTTCTTAGTTTTGATCTTCATAAACTTATTTTTTTGAAAACTTGTTGTTCTATGTTGAAGAGCATTTGATTTTGAGTGGTTTATAACTTTACCTTGTCGGATTTGGACACCAGACGAAGTTTCTATAGAGAAAATCTAACTTTCGGTTTAGAGTTTCCGTCATGGCCAAAACTTTCTGTGGAGAAGATGAAGCTCCATGCGCCGAGCATCCATCATGCATCCATTTTGTTGGCGCATAGCTGAAGGTCGCACGCGCTCTGAAACTCGAGCTCGAAAAAGCTTAAGTGTCAGAACTTTTGTATTATCTCTCCTAGACGCATGGAAGTCATATATGCGGTTGTGAGCTATGCGTCCCCCTTTTCTTGGACGCATGACTCAACCCCATCCAAGCACTTATTTTGATTGTTTTGTCTTTTCACCTGACACACTTTATTGATTGTCACATCCATCTTCTCAGCTACTTCACTGACACTTTATTTATTGTCCGTCATTTTGGCACTTGTCCCGAAGAGTGGACTTTGCCTCGTCTATGCGCCCTTGATCCTATGCGCCCCTGACTTCATGTGATCCTACGTGCCCTGACTTTATGTGGCACCCTGAGCATGCACTTGTTTGGTTCATGTGCCCGACCTTCATGCGTATAACTTCATGTGCGTGTTATTCTTAGCGCCCTCATGCGTACACGTAGTACTTTCTTAATGCTTTTATTATTTTATTTGGAATATTTTTTTATCATCATTTATGTGGTTGATCCTGGTTATTACTTGTGTTATGATTCTAGAGGAGAATGAACTCAGTAACCAGACCGTGTGCTAGAACTCTTGCTTATGATCTTGGTAATTGGACTCGAATACTGTATCCGTACTGATATAATTATTGTTTGATATTGTTCATGATCTAATATGCACCGAGGTACGATATACCGTATTGCGTGTTAAGTGATTTTTATTTGGGTTGTGCATCGAGAATACCTCCAAATTCCTAAATGCGTGATAATATAAATATACTTTTACCCAGCATGGGCATGATATGCGAGTCAAGAACGAAAGTGTGGCTAGGATTTGATTTATTGAATGTTGCATACACGCTCGGGTGAATCCAGATTGAACTTCAATGGATTCATATCTAGCGTGCCCAAACTTTGTACCGACATTTTAAAGAAAATTCTCATATGGTCATGGCTTGAGATTTTAAAATAATATATGATTAATTAAGCAACTAAAAGTGGTAGTAACATTGGAAGAAAATGGTATTCGAAGATCATGCCAACGAACCTTCCCACAAAGATTCATTCTAAGTATCACGCTCCAATTTTGCAAAATTGTTATCCGTCCTCCGGACGTGATGCCGTGCGAGGGTAATGTGCGCCCACACAAGGCCTAGCATATATATATATATATATATATATATATATATATATATATATATATATATATATATATATATATATATATATATAAACCCAACAGTAGAGTGCGAAAGCTAAAGAACACACGTTAAAACCAAGAAAAGTTATCTTTTATTGATAATGTACATCTTTGATACAAACTCTTGACTCAAAAGTAAGGGTGTCGTGCGGGCTTACAAGATGGACACAAAATGAGATAGTCGTTTCATACATTACATCCCATATTAAAACTTTTAAATATAATAGACACCTTCGGACGAAGCTATCGCCTTGCCGCGTAGATGCCTAAGATGTGTACACAAGCTCGGGATGATTTGTACAAGCTTCAAAAGACACAAACGGAGTGCGCCGGTTAATGGACTAGTTGGGGGTAGAAGCTTCAGCTCCTCGCCGCATCGCCTTGGCTCAGGAAATCTGCTGCAACGAGGGTCAGTACTTTGAAAAATACTGGTGAGGGCTAGCTAACCCAACTAACCAATTCGACACAGTATTCATGTAAGGCAAACAAATTATTCTTCTGGTCTATCTATCTTGCCTTAGTTCTAGTTATAGCATGCAACATATATATAAAATGACTGAATAAATGTGCCACCGTTCAGTGACTCATTACCTGCGGTATCGTATATACCTGCACAAGACTTACCATATTCTTTCTTGCCAAGAAGACATCATTAGCTTGAACAGATGATGCAGTAATATGCTAGGTCATGGCACACATTGCCACCGTGGAAAATAACTACAGTAAGATGGTGATCCTTACAACGCGGGTAGCAAACCCCGCTACAAGACCCCGCATTACCCGTAATAGACTTGATAGCATAGCTATCCGAGTTTCGCCCAGAACGAATTGGCCCCAGTGCCTCGAAGACTGTTCGTAGGAACTAAACTTTATGCACAAGTTGTCCGACCATACGGTGTCTCAATACTAAGTTAACATATGAAGCATTTCAAGACATCATAATGAACATAAATACTATAGCACAGTGCGATGGCATAGTCTACCTGCTCAAGTATTCATATTTCCAATATTTTGTACTATACATTTGCATAGTTATAGAGGAATAAGTTCTAGCTAAAAATGAACATAAAATAGATACATGCATAACGGACAAGCACGCACATTATAATCGTTCATTAATTTTGTGTGGCAAGCACCAAGTGTTTCCAAGTTTACTACTTATTATCTTGACTCAGTTATTATCATTATGGTATGGTTGATCGGAACACATTAAGAGTCAGAATATTAAGAGTGAGGACTTGTAAGAAGGGAGCTAATCGAAAGTAAGACTACTCACAAGTTTGAGAATCGTGAAAGAGAAAGAGGGATCTTCAAGACTCCGTTCGTCCGTCACCTATGCGATCACCTGCACACGTGTCACAACCTGCACCCGGTGTAGGGTTGCAAGTAGTGAACAACGTCCAGCCTACGCCGTAGTATCGATGGTAGAACGCTGTTTGGGTAAACTATCTATCTAATAATCAAGACATAACAATGCCACCAATATAATATGAATATACTCAATCACAGATCTATAAGATGGAATAAAGCACGAATATGATAAAAGAATAGAAGAGTCACAAATACAACTCATAAGACAAAAATAATATCCAATGAGCCAGAGAAATACTAATAACAATGCTGGAGACAAATCCAGTACAAAAGGAAACTAACTATGAAGCTACGAGTCCTGGGTCGTCTGTCTTAGTCGGGATGAGACCCTTCTTAGCCAAGGTCTCTGACTCTAAGTCAACCACGTCCTGAGGTCCGTAGTGAGTAGGGTACAACTCCTTAGTGTTATTTGGAAAAAATATATCCAGTCAGGAAAGGAGCAGAGTATATCTCTAACAACAGTTCTAATAAATGATATAAACTATGTAACAGTAAATAGATGTGAATATACAAGATGTAATATACCGGTACAAAAGATATGCAATAAAGAAAATACTGAAAATAAATACAAGAATGAGCAATATGGAAATGAACAAGAAAATACTAATGACTAAGTGAGTGAGTACCAGCTTTAACATGTGATCAGCTTGGGAACTTGATACAAGAATTATGGCCTGGTTAATCATACGTGCGGTGTATGATTAACACTATTCAATGAACAAGACTTGATACAAAGACGGTATGATCACATATCTACACTATATACTCTCCGCCCCCAACTGGTATAGTGGATTCAACCATGGTACGTTATGACACGGGATTTACTGGGTTGGCAGCTAGTCTCCCCAAGAATCAGTGTCTGTACATGTACAAGAAGAACAAGAAAATAAGGCTTGCACAAGATACACCATATATACCAAGGAATAACATCTTAAGACGAGATCCGGATATACTAATCCGTATAACCATCGTGTCAAGAAATCAAGGATATCTACACTAGATACAAGAAACATAGAGGATATCATAAATGAGAAATTATCAGAGAATGTACTAGCCTGAAATCCAGTGAACGGTATCAAAGGTGTTCGGTACGGTGCATCGAAGACCTAAATATGGAATGTTACATCAATACAAGGTTTTGGAATAAAATAAGTTAAACTAGTCAACTTCTAGGTCAAAGAGTCATTTCTAAGTCAAAACAGTCAAACTAGGTCAACTTTAGGTCAAACTTGTCAAACTTGGGCAAAACTTGCTATTTCTAGGTTGTATGAGTCTATCTCTAGGATATTGGGTCCATATACTATGTAACTAGGCCATACTAGCTATACTAGGATACTAGGAAACTAATAAGATACCGTATCACAAGATACGCAAGTAATTAGATAGAAAAATATTATAATATGAATATACAATCAACAATATATAATATTCCTAACTAAGCTAATGCTAAGTGGATACCTTGGCTTTGAACCAATGCGGTATCACACCACTACACACCCATCTTGATGTTCAAACCTAATACCTTGAGTATCCATCAATACCTTGACATTACCTTGGTATCACAAGGTAATGTGAATTCTAACATATAATTAACTACCCAAAACTCTAAACTATAACTAACATGTATTTAACTAATACAATACTACTAACTACCTACTAACTACTTACTATCTTACCAAATATATATATATATATATATATATATATATATATATATATATATATATATATATATATATATATATATATATAACTACTAACACGGTAACTAGCAACTAAACTATTAATGAACTACTAACTATACTAACTACTTACTAAACTAACTATCAATGGACCAACTACACTTATCAATGAACTAACTAATTACCACCTTACCTAGCTGCAGTTTCTGATACTCCTCTTGTTGTTGCTCATGTTGTTGCTGTTTCAGTTGCTGTTGCTGCTCATTGCTGCATTGCATGCTGGCTTGCTGCTCACTGATGCTGCAATGCTAGCTGATACCTGCTGCAGCATGCCACTGCAGTTGCTGCTACATGCTGCTGCCTGCTCACTGCTTCACTGCTGTGTACTGCATGCTTGTTGTTAGCCAAGGCTGTTGCTGCATGTTCGAGATGATTTGCTGCTGCTATTTCATCTTCACTGTAGTTTACTGCTACTGCATGCTGTAGTAGCTGGTGCTCTATGTTGCTGCCTTGCTGATCACTGATTACTACTTTGCTGGTGTGGCTTCAGCTGCTGTTACACCTTTTGCTGCAACAAAGCAACCCGACCCCCTCCTCACACACACACACACACACACACACACACACACACACACACACACACATATATATATATATATATATATATATATATATATATATATAACACTCTCACTCACACACATATGAACATATATATACATATCAACATATATACATACATATATACAATAGAGATACATATACGTGTCTATATATATACATATCTATATATACAATAGAGATACATATACATACACACAAATCATCATCATCATCATCATATATATATATATATATATATATATATATATATATATATATATATATAACCATAAGATTATAATACTCTAATAACTATAAACTTGTATATTGAAAAGTAAGGAACCAATCATGTGGAGTGCATCGCACCCGTATCACACTAGATCTATGATACTCTTGCAATACGAGTCCACCACACAACCAAACATACCTGAAGGACACAAGCAAGTCTAAAATAGTACTTATGAACAATACGAAGAGCTAATTATACAACTACGTGTCTGTGTCAAAATATGATATGCTCAAACTTTTCTGTCTGAAGAAAACCCCCAAATCAACCCGTATCTCCAAATTATCAGGATACAGGCTGTCACGACCCGATTCCGTGAAATCGTTGGGGCGTCCCCTGAATCGTGACCGCCGTGCGGGCCTGGGGTTGCGCCCGCACAAGGCTAGGGTATTTTGCATAACGAGCACATATTCAGAGTACGCAGCTAAATTGAAACACAGATTTGAAACATGGAAAAGTTCTCTTTATTGATAATGAACATCTATTACAAACTCTTGAACGAGTCAGCTAATTTGCCACACGGGCTTACAAAAGTGTTGACTCAAAATGAGATAGCAGTCATGTACATTACATCTCTTTACTAAACTTTAAAATGATTAGGACCTCCAGGCTGGAGGACGGCTTTGCCACGGAGCTGCATTCTTGCTTGGGTCCTAGCTCCTTTCTTTAAGTACTTCAAAATACAGCGCGATCAGGATGCGCCTATAGCTGGACTGGATCGGGAAGACGACTTCAGCTCCTCGCTCGGTTCTCCTTAGTGCGGAAAACCTGTTTCAACGAGGGTCAGCATGTCAAAATATACTGGTGAAGGCAAGCTAAACCCAACTATACCAATCAACACGTTGTTTTAATGAAGCATGCATATTATTTGTTGTCTTTCTATCTTGCCTTAGTTCATTTACAAGCAACAGTATATATGTATAATACTGAAATGAACTTGCCACCGTTCGGTGGCTTTTACCTGCCCGTCTGAACTACCTGCCAAATACTTACCATGCCTTCCCTGCCACGAAGACACAAGTTAGTTTGCAACAGGTTTAAATATACATAGAGATCACTGGCATGATGCCACAAAGGGACGGGTTATAGTCTCAAGACACAAATGATATACAACGCAGGTGGCGAGCCCCGCTGCATAACACTTTGCCCCATAACATACGACTATACATATGTTCCGTCCGGATCGGATCGGTCCCAGCGCCCCGACGACTGTCCGCGAAACTCATAACATACCTTGTGCACAAGTTATCCGTGATCAAACAACATTTCACGATAACAGCTCCATAGCATAAACGGTTTTGCATAGTCTTTCTGATCAATATATCGCATAGCAAGGAGGTGTTCTATATGCATAGCATAATTTATAGAAGAAACATATATTCTAACTAAAATTGAAGCATATGATGAACATTCCATTTGAACAAGCATGCAGTATAAGTAATCGTTCCCAAGTTGAATGACAAGCAATATAGTCCAAGTCTATTCCCATTTTATCTTGACATCTTTTAGTTATTACTTGGTATCGTCTGATCGGGGCAAACAAGGATGCAAGATTTATTAGGTGTGAAGACTTGGAAGAAGGGCTAGCTAATCAGGATGGTAGCCACTCACTTAGATGGTTGGAAGGGAGAAGAAAAGAGGCGCTTCAAGACTCCGCTCGTCAGCCGCCTACTGCTCGTTCACCTGCATCACGAACAGCTCGATCAATACCTCTTCCTGTCTTTCCATACACGGAATTGAAATGCAGTGCAATGAACGAAAACAATAAAATCCATCGAAACCGTTCAAGGAAAATAAGCAAATCCGAAAACTAACTCAAAGCACAAAAGCAACAAGCGACATCGAAATCTGAGGCAACAAAGAATGCAACGGAGATGTCCCTCCTGACTCTGCCGCTAAGTCTATCCCGGGGGCACAGTCTACTGAATATGGGAATCGATTCCAAAGAAACAAATCCATAACGATGACGAGTTCTTGTTTTAATCTATCCCGATCGAACGATACCATCTTGTGTTTCTTAGCCGCGCTTTCCGATTAAGGAAAACGGGGCGCCACACAGGCTACACGTATCCAATTGTGGATACGACACTAGCCACACACAATCAAACATATATCAATTTGGTCTAATTGACCAATTGACAAACACAAGATGTGTCAATCTCGGAATTCTTCTAAAATTGACACAAAACAACACATAACTTCCTCCATAGGCCTCATATGAACCTAATTTCCATTCCTATGGGTAGCCTTAGCATATGGAGTGGTTCCTAATAATTAAAACACAGATTTAGAGTCTAATTAGAGAAGAAAAACTGAATTGTACCTTTTGGGAGATGGATTTCCAATGAAAAGAGCCTCCAAATTGTGTGAAAAGAGCCTCCAACTTGTAGATCCTTGCTGCTCATTGTAGATTCTTGCTTCCTCCTTGTAGATCTTTACTTCAATAGCCTCCAATAATGATTTGGGAAGGAATTGGGAAGAAATTTGGGTAGAATTTGATGTGGGAATGAAGATATTTGGAAAAGAAAATTCTAGATCTAGATTTGAAATAAAAATGAAGAGAGAAAAACTTTTCCTCCATTTGAAATATGGCCGGCCCCTTAACCCCCTCCCCAAGCTACTATGTAAAGTCTAAAATATCCCTTGGGGCCTCTCATAAAGAAATAATTAAGGAGGAAAGGTTCTAGTCTAATGGGTTTAACTTAATTAATCATCCTCCTAATGAATGGACTTCTAATTGGGTTCAATTCTAACTAGAATTAAATGTTGGTCCATGGATCTAATCTAAACTAGTTAGGTCCACTAACAAAAGTCCAAAATAATAAACTAACATCTAACAATAATTAAAATAATATAATAAATAAATATACAACATGTATAATATTTAATTAATTATGAAATAACCAAAATATTTTCTCCTAGAAAATATGGTAGTGACAAGTCTACCCCCCTTAAAATAATTTTGTCCTCGAAATTCAAAGATGAAACTACCCCCAGAAAATAAACAGAATAGAACAAAAAATAAAAAAATATACCTCAAGGCACAAACAAATATGGGTAACGCTCTCGCATTTCATTCTCTCTCCCAGGTAGACTCTCCCGGAGAGTGATGCCTCCATTCGACGCGTACCAAGGGAATAGTCTGGTTTCTCAGCACATTCTCTCTCCGATCTAAAATCTTAACTGGCTGCTCTGGATAGCTAAGAGTATGGCCCACCTCTACCTCTGAGTGATCAAATATGTGACAAGGATCTGCCATGTACCGTCTCAACTACGGCACGTGAAACACGTTATGCACTCCCTCTAATGTAGGTGGCAAGTCTAGTCTGTAAGTAACTGCACCGACCCTCTCTAGAATAGTGAAAGGTCCGATGAATCGCGTGTAGAAGCATGAAAAATATGCTACAGAATTATACACAATATACATAAAACTCACGTAAAGCAGAGTTTCAGTGCTGTGTGGCGTACAACAGAGCTTCATCGCTAAGTACAGCGTAAAATATAGCTCCAGAACAACCCGCGTAATGCAGTATGTTCAGACTGCTTCAGCGTAAAAAGGTTGTTATATCGCCACTTTGGCGTAAAACCTGCTCGCTTTTAATATAGTAGGAAATTGTACGGGGAACTCTTCGTATTTCTCGAATGAACCTGTCAGATCATGCAGTGAACCTGATTCCTGACAAAGAGTACTGCACGACTATCCAGAAGACGGCTGTAATGATAGTTCGGCACAGAGACCCAGACCGTCGTTTAGTGACATTTCCTTGATACAAATTGCTTTTACGCATTCAAGGGAATACGCTGCCTAGTTTTACACAGGCAGCCGTGAGCTTTTACGCTCAGCAGGAGACGAAACAAACCGCCACATCAAAAGCTGCTCTTCGTACAGAGCTCTAGGCACATCTCTGCAGTTAATGCGCGTGATGGGGGCAGATCTCTGTATTTAATGCACAAGATTTGGCTCTACTTTCAAAGACTGGGTGAGCCATAATTACGGCTAATACGTCCACATCATCACCTCTGCATATTACGCCATCAGGCTATTTTCAGCTATAGGAGCACGCTGTACGCTATCTCCTTGAATACGCCGACCTGGCTATTTTCAACTATAGGAGTACGCCGTATGCTATCTCCTCGAAATATGCCAACTCAGGCTATATTTGCATTAGTGCGTGATAAGACTATTTGGTCCAGAATACGCTCAAGACCTCAGTCAAGGAAGGAGGATCAGCTATCTTTTATGCTAGCTACCTATCCGTGCAGCATCAGGCTTCTACGCCTACTTGGTTTCAACGCCTATATGTCAGCTATTGGGCTTCTATGCCTATTGGGCTTCTATGCCTACTTAGCTTCTATGCCATCAGAACAGTTATTTGGTTTTTTACGCCAACGAGACAACTATTTGGCTTCTACGTCAATCATCTCTATGCGAGGAGCAGTTACCTACGTGGCTTGCATGCCGTGATCTTCGCAGCAGTTATACGCATTATCTCTTAATGGGACACGCGTCATACGCTTATTCAGAGGATCATTTATACGTGGGTAGCAGTTATGATAACCGCCGCGTAAAAGGTGTGGTTCTCTCCGCTGTTCAGTTTCTACGCCTATAAATAGAGACCTCCTTCCATGGAGGTCAACGGTCGAAAAATAGGGTGGAAAAATTAAAGAGAGAAGAGCACAGACAGAGAGTAGTGATCGACGATTTTGGTATCGAGCATCCACTCCCTCTTGTAATCTTTGAAGCTATTCCTTCTTCTACAGTACTTCTTTATCATCGTGTGGTCCAAGGGACAAAGTGATCGACCGCAGATCAGACTCCTATAGCAATATTTACCCAGATTAAATTTTTGTACTTAACATCCTCGTATAGGATTAATTGTACTTCTTGTTTGTAAACCAAAGAAAGGGTTTCGTATAAACCTAGTTTCATTTCTTTCGTTTATTATCAAACACAAGATGACGACTCTGCTGGGGACTACTTTCTCATCTGATGAGAAAGCAATTGCTCAACACGATGCAGTATCAGTAGGATCAATAAAGAAGACCTTGGTCGTCCAATTCGACCAATCCGCCTATGAAGATATGCTTCGAGCAGGGGGTAGCTCTCACTCCCTCTCTGTCCAAGATAACAGGAAACTGCGTAAGGTGTAGATGCCCCGGACATCCCCTACCATTCCTGTCGACTCTCTGGTTTCTCCGACCAACAAGGTTGTAGCTTCGCTACCTGCGCACCCTACGCGTAAAACTCTGTCTCCCGTCTATGACATGGCAGACAAAACTTCTGGCAAAGCCTCAGTGCTAATCCAGAAGTCTACTCCGCGCTCTGCGCGTAAAACTCTGTCTCCCGTCTATGACATGGCAGACAAAACTTCTGGCAATGCCTCAGTGCTAATCCAAAAGTCTTCTCCGCGCCCTGCGCATAAAATTCAGTCTCCCGTCTGTGGCATGGCAGACAAAATTTCTGATAATGCCTCAGTGCCAATTCAGAAATTCCAAGCGTGCTCCGTGCATAAAAATACATCTTCCCTCCGTGGAAAGGCAGATAGTCCCTGCAATCTACGCAAGGGAAAACAAATGGCAGATTTCTCGACCTCTCGGCTTTTACGCTATCAAGAGAAGAATATGCCCGCTCTCCAGATTACGCGAGAAGCTGATGGCCGATTGAGGACTTCCTCAGTTTTACGCCAGCCTGAGCAAAATTCTAGACTACGCCAGGTCAAGCCCCTCAGCGTAAAGAAGACCCAGTTTGTGGGAACATACACTCCTCATGGATCATGTGCTACTCATATGGCAGAAAAAGTATTCTGGTCCCTAATCTCCACAGGCCCAATGATGTAAAAAGGCAGAATAAGCCTTTTTCCTCTTCTTCGGCTAATATTGCCGATTTGCGTGATCTCTTGATCCAAAGACGCAAAGACAAGGGTAAAAATCAAGATTTAGCGCCCCTAACGTCCAAGCATGGAGAGATCACATGGGAAGATGCGTCAACATTTAAGGTCGTCATGACATATGGGCCACATGAAGATTATGTCTTTATTGTTCCACCGACTCGCAACGATCAGCATCAAATAATCTTCGGTCGAATACGGAATAGACCAATTGTACAAGAAGAATCTTGCAAGTCTGATGTTGGAAAAATGCAAATCCACAGATATAGCCCACAAGCTTTAAAGATTATACAAAGCATGGGTTATGATTTATAGTTGAAACAAGGCCTCAACCATGGAAAAGGCAGACGAACACCGTTGCATGGTAATCCTTACTGTCAACAAACCCGTTTTGGGTTGGGGTATACTGCATCTCTTGCAAACTCCAAACCTCTAGAGGCTGATCCTGTAATACCAAAGGCAGGTCCTTCTAAATCAACTTCTGTGGACAACAGCCATGACATGTTTGGGGGTAGTCTACCTCGACAAAATAGGGCGGTATCCAAAACTGGGGGTAGAATTCCCTCTGAGTCCGAAGATGATGCAACGATGACCATCTTCCCGGAAGACCGTAAAACTCAGGCATCGGGAACCCGAAGGCTAAAAGGGACTTTCTCCTTCAATGAAGATGACATCATGGAAATCTTCAATATATTGATGAAGGAAAATAAACTTCAACTACCCAACATCAGATACCCTGAGAGGGCTGGCAAAGTCGATGACCCAGATTATTGTCTCTTTCATCGATACATTCATCACCCCATAAGGGCATGCTATGTACTGAAAAGGAAAATCCAGGAGTTGATCGATGCCAGAGTCATCACTTTGCATTTATAAACGAGGGGACAATCACTGCAAATTGATTTCACTTTAATGTAACAATTTGCTCCCTCAAAATACCGGATAATGAGTCCTTAAAGTTTCCCTAGCGGATTCTTCAGGTCTATCCCCACTCAGGAAAATCACTCCATAATGAAATTTTTTTGGACATGAGTTCACGTCCATATTACCTCTGAACTGCTGTCGTAATGATTCTCTCAGGCCGAGTTTGTCATGTTCATATTACCTCTGAACAAACCTTCCTAACCCGGCTATCGATTATCACGTCCATATTACCTTTGATATCGGTTGTCATCTCAACTTAACACCCGTACTTAACTCTAAGTACGCCAGTGGTGTTAGGTCCACAAAAACTGCCATGTCCATATTACCTCTGAGCAGATATATACCTCCATCCCCAATGGAGTCACAACTCAAAAGTATGTTATGTTCATATTACCTCTGAACAAACTTTCTGAATTTTTGGCTATCGATTATCATGTCTATATTACCTCTGATATTGGTTGTCGTCTCAACTTAAAATCCGTACTTAACTCTAAGTACGCCAGTGGTGTTAGGTCCACAAAAACTGTCACGTCCATATTACCTCTGGCAGGGCTTGTCCTAAACTTATTACTTGCACTCTCGTGCACAAGAAGTAATAGCTCCATAAAAAATTCCCCTGTGGAATGCCCGCAATGGAAAACGAAATATTCATGTCCATATTACCTCTGAACTATCCTCATTTTCCCAGCGAAGAAAGAGTCAATCCCTATTCATCCCTACAGAGTCGTATTTTATTGCGTCTATATTACCTCTGTCAGGATTTGTCTCAAACCTATTACTTGCACTAATGTGCGCAAAAAGTAATGAGTCCACTAAAAATCCCCCAGTGGGATGTCCTCAACAAATACAGTATCGTACTACGTCCATATTATCTCTGGTACGATGTCTAAAATTTGCGCAAACAATCATAAAAAAATGGAGGACCCTTATATGATTGCAAATGGAGCTTACAGATTAGCCAAGCCTAATGGAAATTTGGCAATGACTACTATCAACTGCAAACCCCCAAAGAAGTACTATACTTGATCTCCTTCGTTTAACAGAGTATGATGAAGATCTTATTCTGACGATACCATGCACAAAGGAGAAACAAAAAAGTACAGCATTGGGGAGGAGCAGTCAAATCACGGATCTGCTGTGCCAGAGCGGCCATCCTCTCATTTTTGGAGCTCAGAACTGTAGCACGAGCCCGCTCCAGCCTTGCCTCCTCATTGTTCAAGACAGACAGCTCAGACCGAGCATGTACAAAATTTGCGTGGATGACACCCATACGGGCCAGGTTCTGTTGAGCCGCTTTCATTCGGTTCTTCAACACATCTCGAGCTGTCGATGAAGCGAGTTCATCTTTCAATTTGCGGACCCTCGCTGCCTCTTCCTCATATTCAGCCTCGCACTTAGCTAGCTGGGGAATGACATACCCCAATACGGTATGCTCCTCATTCATCTCTTGCTGCTGAGCCTCGATGGATTTGCTCAGAGTTTCCATCTCCCCAACAAGCCTCGCAGTCAAGGATTCATATTCAGCCTGAATCAGGTCATCAATGCCGCTTCGAGACAGTTGCAAATACTCGTTAATGGGTTGTTCTAAACCATTAACCATTTGCTCCAGTGCATCAGCCCTCCCAGCGTCTTTGAAATTTCTGATCGGCGCTAGCGCAACCTGGGAGGACATCCTCTGTAACGCCCCGCTCCGAACGGTTACTTATGGAACACTACGTTGCTTCGACTCGGTTGAGAATCGAGTCTCGGGGAAACCTTACCGCCAAATCAACACGGACGAAGTGCAATGAACCCTTCGAATTAATCGAGCGGCTTCTATTGAAATGAGTCCAAGAGTTTTTGTTGGTTGCTTTGCTTTTTGGTTTTGTGTTGCTTGTGTTTTGGGTTGCTTTCGATGACTTGGTTTTCATGATTTCGCTTTCTCGCTTGCGCGTTCTTTTCGAATCGTAAGGGAAGGAGATTGAAGTATGCTAACCAAGTATTGTTGCATTTTCAGGACGCATAACCAAAGAGTGAACATCGCCTAAGGCTTCCCCATCCTCTTGTTCGATTGATTCGGTGAGTGGCTTAGGCCCTTCGATGAATCTTTCAATTCACATGCCTAATAAAAAGAATCTCTAGTTCACATAAATATGTTGCCTCACTAAAAAGATAAGCTAAAGAAATGAACTGCATGCTTAAAGTATTAGAATTATGCTTTTGCTATCAATTATGTTGCATGTTCTTAGTCCCTATGCTACTCGACCCAAATTATGGCAAGTCCCTATGTTTCAAATGTGTTAAGTGGGAAAAGAATAAGAGATGGAAATTGTGTGTTCGTTTCTTTGAGCTGTGGATTGTAGTGTTATATCTGTTAGATGTTTCATGTCATGCATTGGTCTTGGACAACTTGTGCACAAGGTCTCGTCTCTCGAACGGTTCCTGGGGCACTGGGAATCGCTCGGTCCGGAAGAGATTTTTGGATCGCCCTGAGGATACGGCCCGTAAGGGGGTCTAGTGGGGCAATATGTCTATTAGTGAGATGGGCTTGTATGTTCCAACTGCTAATCATGGGGCGACCCATGGACCGTCATATAGATAGGGCGCATGCTAGGTTTACCTTCTTGCATACATATCATTTATGACATCAAAAGATTGATACATGAGATTATGCTTATATACAAATTGTGCCTAACTTGTGTGTTTGCTGCAGGAATAACCGCTCGGCCGTGGGTAAGATTATCATATGCATATGCTATATATTGTCTATGTTTCCATGCATGAATTGTTAAAATAAAACTAGACAACCAGAAAGACCACTTAATAATGCTAGCTTCATATGCTTACTTAGTGTGGATTTCTAAGGTGAGTTTGGCCACGGTCGCTCACCAGTACATGTGGTAGTACTGACCCACGTTTGTGGGCAATTATCCAGGTGCTGGAAGCGAGAGTTTGGCAAGCATCCTGAACCTGAATCATCGTGTGCGCACCCTTCCGTAGGACTGTGTTCGTGCTGCTTCCTCTGCTGCTTACCTCTCCAGTGGGCTACTCTTCTTCTGCTAGATATTTTGGTTATTTTGGTCCTACTACAAGGGCATAATGTAATGGGCGTTGTGGCTAGTTTTGGGAATGTAAAAAGAGTTGTAAGCCTCTTAAGGCATATTTTGTAACTCAGCCAAGCAAGCATTTTTGTAATCCAAATCTTCAATTTTCAATAAAATAAAAGTATTTTGTGTGCTATCAAATGTGTTCAACTTTGGTTCTCTGCATTTTTACTCTGTGCCTATATATGTATATTTTTGTCTAATTTGTGTCTTGTGCAGGTACGTGCCTGGTGCAAGCGCAACTTAGGCTTGCACGGCATCGCGCCCAAGCGAGGATGAACGGTTCCGTAGGGACCAAGCGAGGACGAATGGTTCCGTAGGGACCAAGCGAGGACGATCGACCCTACGGGATCCGGCCCCTACGGGATTGGGGTGCGACAGGTGGTATCAGAGCATGGCTTTACGTCCTTGGCCTCTTCAAATATCGTTTTCAAAAAAATGATATAAGTTTCAAGCGATTTCAAAAGTCCCGAATTTTGAAAATTGATTTCGAATCTATAAGAAGTAAATCGAGTGAGAAAGGTCCCTAAGAGTATGAAAACCCAACGTCCCATGCAATAAGTCCATAATACGTTATGAGACTAATGCAAGCTACTCTCTTTTGCAGCAAAGATGACAAGAACAGGTACTGGTAACCCTGAGTCATCGCGCGCAGCTAGTGTGAGCGATGATCAAATGGATAGATTGATTGCAATGTTACAGAATCAAAACGATCGTCATGCTGCGCAACAAGAACGATTCGAGGCTCAGCAGCAATGAGCTGATGCTAGAGCCTTGGCACAACAAAAACAGCTTGACTCCCTGACGCAGATTGTGACAACACTAGCAGCAAATAGTGGCGCATCGGGAACCGCCGCAACACCTGTGACTGCCCCGACCATGCCTCAAGGCGCAGGATTAGCAGAAACGAATGAGCCTCCTCGCGCGGCCGGAAAGTCTACCTTTAAAGGTGCTGAGTTCCTGAAGTTGAACCCTCCAGAGTTTGAAGGCAGGACCACGCCGGATAAGGTGATGGACTGGGTCACAAAGATGGAGAGCTTGTTTAGCTTTGCCTCAATACCTGCGAACAAGAGGGTGGCGTGCGCAGATATGCAACTGCGGTTACGTGCACACGATTGGTGGGAAGTCAAGAAAGCAGACCTCGCCACCAAACATCAGGATGGTAGGATCACTTGGGGAATGTTTAAAGAAGCATTCCTTGCACATTACCTCCCGCCAGCTGTCAGGCAGAGAAAAGAAGATGAGTTTATCGAACTTAAGCAAGGGAGCATGTCTGTCGAAGATTATGAGTCAGAATTCTCCAAACTTGCTAAGTTCGCTAGCTCGATGATTCCCGATGAGGCAGCTCGCACACATCGGTTCATAAAAGGCTTAAACGATAATCTGAGAAAAGATGTTATGAACCGGGAGTGCAAAACGTACATCCAAGCATTTTAGGCAGCGGTGCAAAATAAACAGTTTACGCCGCAAGGTGTTGCGGAGAAGGCACCCGCTCCTCGAAACCCTCCTGCTAAACGATACCACAATGGTGAGAAGAAAGCTGATCCCGAGAAACAGGCTAACGCGGGTGAGAACCGCGGGAAAGTGTGCAGCTTCTGTGGCCTTCAGGGACACACCAAGGAGACGTGTCGCCACATCACTAAGGGATGCTTTAAGTGTGGAAAATTAGATCATATGATCCGTGATTGTCCAACCCTTAAGGCCTTGGCAGTAGATGGTGCTGAAACTCATACCCCTCCGGGTCCTGCTCTGGAACCAACTGATCAGATACGAAGGCCTAGAGTGTATCAGTTGAATATTGAGCGTGATGAGAGTGGACACGATGTTGGTGAGTCTGTTTCCTTTAATCTCTTGATGCATAGTATATCGCCTCCTTGATCTCTTAAGTTTCGTGGACGAAGCTTTTTCTCAGTGGGGTAGTATGTAACGCCCCGCTCCGAACGGTTACTTATGGAACACTACGTTGCTACGACTCGGTTGAGAATCGAGTCTCGGGAAAACCTTACCGCCAAATCAACACGGACGAAGTGCAATGAACCCTTCGAATTAATCGAGCGGCTTCTATTGAAATGAGTCCAAGAGTTTTCGTTGGTTGCTTTGCTTTTTGGTTTTGTGTTGCTTGTGTTTTGGGTTGCTTTCGATGACTTGGTTTTCATGATTTCGCTTTCTCGCTTGCGCGTTCTTTTCGAATCGTAAGGGAAGGAGATTGAAGTATGCTAACCAAGTATTGTTGCATTTTCAGGACGCATAACCAAAGAGTGAACGTCGTCTAAGGCTTCCCCATCCTCTCGTTCGATTGATTCGGTGAGTGGCTTAGGCCCTTCGATGAATCTTTCAATTCACATGCCTAATGAAAAGAATCTCTAGTTCACATAAATATGTTGCCTCACTAAAAAGATAAGCTAAAGAAATGAACTGCATGCTTAAAGTATTAGAATTATGCTTTTGCTATCAATTATGTTGCATGTTCTTAGTCCCTATGCTACTCGACCCAAATTATGGCAAGTCCCTATGTTTCAAATGTGTTAAGTGGGAAAAGAATAAGAGATGGAAATTGTGTGTTCGTTTCTTTGAGCTGTGCATTGTAGTGTTATATCTGTTAGATGTTTCATGTCATGCATTGGTCTTGGATAACTTGTGCACAAGGTCTCGTCTCTCGAACGGTTCCTGGGGCACTGGGAATCGCTCGGTCCGGAAGAGATTTTTGGATCGCCCTGAGGATACGGCCCGTAAGGGGGTCTAGTGGGGCGATATGTCTATTAGTGAGATGGGCTTGTATGTTCCAACTGCTATTCATGGGGCGACCCATGGACCGTCATATAGATAGGGCGCATGCTAGGTTTACCTTCTTGCATACATATCATTTATGACACCAAAAGATTGATACATGAGATTATGCATATATACAAATTGTGCCTAACTTGTGTGTCTGCTGCAGGGACAACCGTTCGGCCGTGAGTAAGATTATCATATGTATATGCTATATATTGTCTATGTTTCCATGCATGAATTGTTAAAATAAAACTAGACAACCAGAAAGACCACTTAATAATGCTAGCTTCATATGCTTACTTATTGTGGATTTCTAAGGTGAGTTTGGCCACGGTCGCTCACCAGTACATGTGGTAGTACTGACCCACATTTGTGGGCAATTATCCAGGTGCTGGGAGCGAGAGTTTGGCAAGCATCCTGAACCTGAATCAGCGTGTGCGCACCCTTCCGTAGGACTGTATTCGTGCTGCTTCCTCTGCTGCTTACCTCTCCAGTGGGCTACTCTTCTTCTGCTAGATGTTTTGGTTATTTTGGTCCTACTACAAGGGCATAATGTAATGGGCGTTGTGGCTAGTTTTGGGAATGTAAAAAGAGTTGTAAGCCTCTTAAGGCATATTTTGTAACTCAGCAAAGCAAGCATTTTTGTAATCCAAATCTTCAGTATTCAATAAAATGAAAGTATTTTGTGTGCTATCAAATGTGTTCAACTTTGGTTCTCTGCATTTTTACTGTGCCTATATATGTATATTTTCGTCTAATTTGTGTCTTGTGCAGGTACGTGCCTGGTGCAAGCGCAACTTAGGCTTGCACGGCATCGCGCCCAAGCGAGGACGAATGGTTCCGTAGGGACCAAGCGAGGACGAATGGTTCCGTAGGGACCAAGCGAGGATGATCGACCCTACGGGATCCGGCCCCTACGGGATTGGGGCGCGACGAGCCTCGAAGCCTAGATTCTTCTCCAGCACCATTGATATCAACATTTTCAAAGTGATATAGTAAATACTAATATACTGCTCAACTATCATGGTAAAATCCGAATAGACGCTGGAAGTGACTACAATATCGGTGAATCCTCTTCCAGGAACGACTGCAGAGGGTGTCATCACAGTCGTCGCTTCAGCAGATGGCGCGACAAAAGTAGAGGCACCAACAATGGTCGAAGTGGCTGGCGTACTCAACAAAGGAGGCATAGTCGTGATGACAGGCTCATCCTTCTCTGAAGATATCGGGACTGTATTGGACGAGCCAGCACCCAAAAATGTTTCCTCTTCAAGGTCGAGCACCGCCGTTTCATCGACGGGAGCCCAACAAAGCCAAAGGTTGCGTCGACGGTGCCCTCCCCGTAGATGTCTTCCCCTGAAAAGAAGACAAGAGAAAGTTAATATCAACCTGATGTTAATTTTTCTAAAAGAGGCGTAAAGACGATATTTACCCATGGCCGATGGTATATATGTCGCGTCTGCAGCCAATACAGCTAAATCATTTCTTAATGATATTAAGCGAGCTGTCATACTTGGAGAAGGGGGTGCGCCAAATGACACTGGCAGGTATTCTTCCAGGTCTTCACCAAGATCCACTCGAGGCTCATCGGGTGGAATCTCGCTGGATATACTTACAGATGCGGCAGGGGTTACTCCCGTTACTGGTCTGGATAAAGGTATATGCAATCTTATTTTGCTCGGCCTCGAAGGCGATCTCGTAGCACTACCTGAAGCGGTAGCAGCGACAGCAGTCTTGAGCAAAGAATCTCCGGTACTGCCAACCGGAACTGTGGAGGTTCCCTCTCTAATAGGCGAAGGACCTCTAGTCAAAAAATTATCCCCAACAGGAGAAACAACAGGATCACTCCTAGGAGCCTCATGGCTGGAAGTCCGGACAGGACCACTAACAGTCTTCTTTTTCTTGTGCGGGAAAGTCTCTTTCAGAATAGGAGCCCTTCGCTTACTGGGGATAACAAGAGGCTCTACAGGCGGAGGTATTACGCCTCTCGGTACTGTCAACAAAAACTCATCTGGATCGACAGAGTCTTCACCTTCGTCAGAGAAGACTGAAGGGACTTCCTTTCTTCCAGCGGACTTATGAGAGGGCATCCTATAACTTCCACGCATATCAAAATTGCGATGGAAGGTATTGATGGCCATATAAAATTGGGCGTACGAATGGAGGATGCGCAACTCCATGGAGAGAGAAGTCACGGGCACTGTAAAGATTGCTCCAATACAACCCATTATGAAGTACCACCATCCTCTCGCTCCATCAATAAGTCTACCTCTGGACTTGAAGCTGGTGATGGTATTTCCCACATGCAATTGGTCATACCCAAACTGCCTGGCAAACCGACTAGGTAGATAGGGCTCCAAGAAGCAATAGTATTCACTTCTGTACAATAAATGGGAAGGTCTAATGCAGACCAACCAATAAAAAGCTTCAGGAGAAAGAACGGTATTCCCTTCACCTGAATCCTGAAGTCTCGTCCCCTGTCACTACCACGTTCCAAAAACAGGGGTATTTTCGACTTTTAATAATATTTAATATTATGGTAGTTACAATTAAGTAATTGTATGATAGTATATTTAATTTAAATAACTATGTGATGTGTAATTAAATATAATATTATATACAGTGTTATTTATTTGAGCTAGTAGACTTGACCTAGAAGCCCAGTAGATGAACACCTGTCCACATTGTGGAATTCTGTATTTAATTGTTTTATCTAGAATTTATTTATTGGAGATTTTAATTAATTACCGTATTTTAATTAATTATTGCGCATTGCCTTTGCTTCGTTAATTGGAGCGCTACCCTAACTTTTGTCTTCCAATAAATTTCACAATCTTGCCCTAGACATGCCCGCCTTCCATTCTGCTATTTTTGCAACTCATAATTATGCTCTCTGTGCATTATTTCTAGCCGCACAAAAATCATCGCGGACGTTATTTACTAAATTCCTATTTTTGTATCGTTGTGCGTTCCAATCGAAATTGGAGGCAATCTTGACCTATTTTTCGTACGGCCCAAATTAGGGTAATATTCTGTTCTGAGTCTTTTTCATTATTGGTATTGATGACCTGACCTGATTTTGGCCCCATGTACTCCTAATTAATTTTAGAACACAACTTACATTTATTTCTAATTAAATTGAGGATACTATTTTAACCGATTCTGAAAATCCCAATTTAATTCCAGTGCCCTGCTATTTGAGCCCGTACCAAACATACAGCGCCCCCTGACCCTACAAAACACCGAACACCGAATCGCCCGCCAAATTTTTGTCATTTTATGTGTCTGTGCAAATACCCAAATTCAAGGGGGCTAATTTGCAAATTTATATTTTTGGTGCCAACACCCATTTGTTTAAACTAATGAGGGAGCCCTAATAATATTTTACTAAACCTCACCCTCATTCCCACATGAAATTCTTCATGACCAATCTAGACCACTCATTTAAAGGGGGTCAATCACCACCCTTGATTTCCCACACACCCTCTCCTTATTTAATGTCATGTCACATCAACCCTAATCCCCAAAACAAGCCCCTCACATTCTCCCTCAAGCCTCCACAACCGTAGCCCCCTCATTCTAATTTTTCTCTACTTCTCTTCTTTTCCTCTTATCTTCCTTCTCCTTCTTCCTTTCTCCTTCTTCTTTATTGTTTTTTTTTCATTTGAATTCAAAGGAAGAAGGGGGGGAACACTATTCATTTCCCCCCGCACCTACTGTTCATCGAGCCTCTGTACCCCGACTCCTCTGTGCTCCGGCGGCCCCTGCCCACTCCGGCGGCCACTGGCCAGCCCCGATCCTCCGGCGGCCCGCTGCCCACTCCGGCGGCCATCGATTCCTGCTCCCCTGCCTCTTCCCGAGAGCCCCGACTCGAGCTCGGCCAACTCCCTTCGGCAACCACTGCTCTTCAGCCCTCCGGTCGAGCTCCTCGACCCAATCGAGACCCGACTCCCGCTGGACCACCACCACCTCCATCCTCATCCTCCCTCAGGCGACCAATCACCACCACCATCAGTCCGGCCGAGTACCGACCCCGCAGCCCGATCCCTACTCCGGCCGCGGCTCCAGCCCTGCTGCTCCTCCCTCCTGCCGTACTCCGGCCGGCAAGCCAGCCCTCCCCGGCTGTGAGTTTCCTTCTCCCCCTCTTTCCTTCTTCACATATATATATATATACATATATATATATGTAGCTAATGTAATGTATATGTACATATATAACTATTGTATATGTATTTGTATGTATATAATTAATGTGTAGATATATATGTATATGCATATACGTATATACGTATATATGTATGTAGGTGTATACGTGTGAATATGTATTAAATAGTATTTTTAATATGAGTTCTTTGTGTATATATATAAGTAGTTTATATATTTATGTTATATTGATACATAAGTACATATATATAAACATACTTTGAGATATGTTAATGCATGTATATAGTACTTTTGTGTATAGACGTTTTATATGTATATATATACATAATTACTTCTCGCGTATTTCTCTACTTTTATATATGTATCCATATATATGTATTGTGAACGTATTTTGATATATGTTAATATATATATGTACGTATTTTGGTAAATATACAACTATAGCAAGTATAATTTATATTGGTATATATTTTAGATATATATATATATATATTATGTTAAATTTTTTTTAGTATGTATACAAATATAAATACGTATTGTATTCCTTTCCATGAACTATGTTTATATATATACATACAAGTATTATTTATTATGTTTATATATATATACAAGTATTATTTATTTTAAAGTATATATTTTTACATATATCTATTATTGTAATTGATAGAAATTATATATATATATGATTAGTTAATGCGATGTATATTTATGTACATCCCTACCAGATGACCCTAGTTGACTAGTGCCCTGCCTGGCATGGCCCTGAGGCCAGTGTTTTTGACTGTGTGTTAGCGTAGCACCTGATACAAGTGTTATTGTAATATGTTTTTAGGACTGTTGCTTCACCCAGGGGATACTCTGGAACAGGACATCAATAATTACCAGCTAAGGACCCAAGGCAAGTACATTCTCTGATAATTTCCAATTCCTTGATAATTTCTATAAGTTCAATAATCATTAAATGTTACATCTGAATCCTTGACACTGTGCTACACGGACTAGTATAGCTTGGATCTGCAGTCATGAGATGTTACTTTGATTATCGTTTGACATTATACACGACAAGCATATTAGACATCGTACATGATAGATTGGACTTGCTCGTGTATCGTGACGTGTCATGATTGGATCCACAGTACTAGTTGGGGCGGGAAAGTAGTTAGTAAGAAATGTGATCATAACCTCTTATTGCAGTATATAACAATGTAAGTGTTAATCATGCTCTTCACCCATGATTAGCCAGGTCCTATAGCTATCGTACATGTTCCCAAGCCGATCACATTTTGAAACTACTATTTCAAACACTTAGAGTAGATTACAGTTCCCTATTTTAAATTATATACTACATCACCCGTATATGATACTGTTCCTTGTTCTTTTTATTTTTATACATGCACTGACTGTATCATATTTACTATTGCCTGTCGCTTTACATTGCCTGTCTCCTTTTAATTGCCATTGCATTTATTTTACTGTCTTCTCAGTAGCTAGCATCACATGTTTATTGCTTTATAGTCCTTATCAATTTAATAGAACTGTTATTTGAGATTTGTACTTTGCTCCTTCCTGACTGGAAACATTTTTTCTAGACTATGCCTTAGAGGACCGCTGTCCGACACTTTATGGACCATATGGTGAGTAGCTGCAGACTTAGTAGTTAGTTGTGATTCCGGGAGGTCTAGCCGGAATCACTAGTTTTCTGATTAGTTCTTTTAGTAGACTATTTGGTACCGGATTTGTCTCCGACATTTTTGATGAGACTTGGATATTTGTTGAGTTAGATTATTACTTTTTGACTTGTGTTGTATTTAAATTTTTTGTTCGATATCTTATCGTACTGTAATCCTGTGATTGAGTATGTGTTCATTTTATTTGTGTCATCCGTGCCTCCTTATGGAGATTGGATGCTTGTGTGAGATTGGCTAGATAGTATCAAGACCTTGACAGCGTTCTACCGCCGATGCTGCGGCGTAGGCTGGACGTACTCGCGTACTCGTGCCCCAATTCTGGGTGCGGGTCATGACACGTTTTAGTGGTGGCCCATGCAGGTCAGACTTCACGAGTTGTGCAATATCGTAGTAGTGTGGCATATTTGTTACACTATTGCGTGCCTGCGATAGGATCTAGGACATAGGATACTAGGACGAGAGCGAATACTCAATCACAAATCCTTGAGAGATTCCTGGGATGACCCCGAGAATCTTGTTATAATTTCCAATTTAAAATCATTCCCTTGTTCCGTCCATTCTCACTTGTTGATTGTTGATCAGGTATTAAATTTGGATTTTGGTTCCATTGTAGGGTTTGATTTCATATCAAGATGAATTTGCAGACTGATTTATGGTATTATCTGATGACGCATGTCGATGAGGACAGTAAAAATGATTAACATTAGAGCTATTGGACTACAGAATGTGGGTTTAAATCTTTAATTGAAGATTGAAAACGAATTGCATTTTTGAATTTCGAGAAGTTGAGATATTATGTTATTAAAATTTATTTTGAGGAATACAGATTCGATTCAATGAACATAGACAAGGCTGTAAGGATTTTTTGAATTGATAAAAATTTTCACTTCAGTATTTAGATAATTGACTTTGAGGAAGGTATATGCATTATACTTTAAATTTTTTGAGGAGTTAGTTTCGAGGACTTTGTTTGGAGGATAAAATCTTATAGTGAGAGAGATATATTAGTATATAAGTAGATAAGATGCATGTGTAAGGATCTGTTGGCTTGATCATGATTGAGATCTCACTGCCAACTGACTTAGGTGTTCATCTAGGATTGTATTGGAGAGAGCAGTACTTAGTATAGTGTATTGCAACTGATATGCACTTGAGTGATAAGGATAACTAGTATCAACGGTTGTAGTAGGTAAGGAAGCTAGCAGTGAGTATATTTCTAGTAGAACTATGGTACCTTAGAGGGATAGAGGTATCAAACCTTGGATGCATCATTGACCTGTAAAATCACAACTAGGAATGTTATTCCAATCTATTTATCTTGAATGTTGCTTCTTTAGAACTATACTGTCCTTCCTTGATGATATCGCATTTTTGCCTAAATTGATTCTTTGGGATCTGTCTTCAGGATGTCGCCCCAGACACGGTCTATGAGAGCGGGAACATCAGCTTTAGAGGGGTCTGCCACCTCTCCACCTGAGGGACAGACAGCCGTAGTTCCTCCTACATCTCCGATGCATGTAGGAGTGTCTGCACTTTTCGGGGATCCTCCTCCCCCACCTGTTCAGAGGATTGCCGCAGCTGTGATGGACAACCTTCCTCCTCCACCGACTCCAATTCTCGGAGGTTTGCCTATTGACGGGACGCAGATGTTTACCTTGATCCAGGGCATGGTAGATGCCCAGAGAGTGACGGTAGACGCTCAGCGAGTTCAAGCTGAGGCTCAGAGGGTGCAAGCAGAAGCGCACCAGGCACAAACCGAGCTGATGAGAGAAAATATAGAGAATGCTCATCAGGTGACTCTCCAAGCTTTGGAGAGAGTAGCACAGTACCAGCAATTTCCTGGCCAACAGCAGCAGAGATCAGGCACTATAGTGGACTTCAAGAGGATGATGTCTCGAGAGTTTAAAGGCACCGAAGGGATACTCTACGCCGACGAATGGCTAGAGGATATAGAGAGGAGCCTGCGATTGACCCAGATTCCGGAGAACTTGCAGATAGAAGCCGCTGGCAGTCAGATGTTCGATATCGCACTCACGTGGTATCGCACGGAGCCGAGAATTACTGCACAAGGACTTACTTGGGAGACCTTCAAGGAACTCTTCAAGGAGAAGTTTTTTCCCGACGTGGCATTGGGAACCTTGGAAAGTCAGTTTCATGACTTAGTTCAAGGAAACATGTCGGTCGACGAGTACACTGCAGAATTCTGTCGTTTGAGCCGTTTTGCATCGTCCATGGTTCGAGACCCAGGAGATCGAGCCCAAAAATTTAGAAAGGGGCTGACGGGAGAGATTAGGTCACGCACTTCTGGTCGTCGTACCGCTACCTTTGAGGCTATCTTGATGGATGCTCAGATTGCAGAAGAGGATCTGGATCTCAGGCCTAAGAGGAGTCACAATACTTTTGGAGATACGAATGGTAGCACAGGACCAGCCAAGCATCTCCGTATTCAGCACCAACAGCAGTACCAAGTACCATTTTATATTCAGCAACAACCATGGACATTTCAGCATCCACCGCAGTACCTAGCACCAGTTCATATCCAGCAACATCCATGGGCGTATCAGTATCAACAGCAGTACCAGGCACCAGTCCGTGTTCAGCAGAATCAGCAACAGCCTCCGAGAGAGACACAGCAGACTTGTCATTTCTGTAAAAAGCCAGGTCACCTTTGGGAGAGCTGTAGAACGAGGCTAGGACTTTTTTTGCACTGCGGCACTGCGGGACATCGAGTAAGGGATTGTCTTCTAGCCCCTTATCTTCCCGGCCAGCGTGCAGCTTCAGATTATAGAGATCCAGTTAGGCTACCTGTGGAACCGTATAATGCTCAGGACCCATAAAGGGAACCACCCCAGCAAGACGGGGCATTTGCGATGACGGTCGAGGAGACCGATACTGCAGGTAATATGTTAGCAGGTTCTGTTCTTTCCTTCTTTTCCTAACTATTTGATTGATTGACTGATACCTTAGTACCGTAGCTTGTATGCATGATTTCTTGTTATAATGTAGTTAGTAGTACACCCTGATACAGAGACTGCAATACCATGACAAAAGACACCATGACCGTACATATTCTCTTAGGTTGCATGTTGTATGATTATAGGAAAGATTTTTAGACCAGGATTATTGGGGTTTGACCATGACGAAGATTCATGAAGGAGTTATGACTTGACAAGAGAGACAAGATGATTAAAATTCGAGGATAAACATTGATTTAAATAGAGGGTTAAGAAATTAACATGGCATAATTGGTGGTTTATTAATTCCAGGAAGATTATGATGTGATTAAATTGGTTATTAAAATTTGAAAATTTTGGGAGACTATCATTATATTTATTTGGCTGCAAGTTATGAATTTTAGAATTTTATATTTGGATGTTGCATTTGGAGAATCCTTAAGTATCGTATTGTTGAGTAATTTGAGGAAAGAGGAAATCGAGGAATAAAATTTTGATGGATTAATGTTTAAATTCAAACCTTGTGGGACGAGATTACATTTTATAATTGTGCATTGAAAAAAAATCAAATTTGAGGAGTGGATATTAAATTCCGAGTATTTGAATTATTAACTAAAAATTTTGGGGAAATTTTTGATAAAAATGGACTTTGATTTTATTCCGAGGATTTTTCAGGAATACAATAACTTCAGAATTTTTTAAAATTGTGAAAAGGCATTGTGGATTATTACCTGATTTCGTGGTTGATGAATTTAAACTTTGAGGGAAAATGCTAATGTGTATGAATAAACGCTACTTTGAGGATTTTAAATTTCGAGGACAAAATTCTTTTAAGGAGGGTAGACTTGTCGCTACCACGTTCCGAAAACAAGGGTATTTTCGACTTTTAATAATATTTAATATTATGGTAGTTACAATTAAGTAATTGCATGATAGTATATTTAATTTAAATAATTATGTGATGTGTAATTAAATATAATATTATATACAGTGTTATTTATTTGAGCTAGTAGACTTGACCTAGAAGCCCAGTAGATGAACACCTGTCCACATTGTGGAATTCTGTATTTAATTATTTTATCTAGAATTTATTTATTGGAGATTTTAATTAATTACCGTATTTTAATTAATTATTGCGCATTGCCTTTGCTTCGATAATTGGAGCGCTACCCTAACTTTTGTCTTCCAATAAATTTCACAATCTTGCCCTCTACATGTCCGCCTTCCATTCTGCTATTTTTGTAACTCATAATTATGCTCTCTGTGCATTATTTCTAGCCGCACAAAAATCGTCGCGGACGTTATTTACTAAATTCCTATTTTTGTATCGTTGTGCGTTCCAATCGAAATTGGAGGCAATCTTGACCTATTTTTTATGCGGCCCAAATTAGGGTAATATTCTGTTCTGAGTCTTCTTCATTATTGGTATTGATGACCTGACCTAATTTTGGCTCCATGTACTCCTAATTAATTTTAGAACACAACTTACATTTATTTCTAATTAAATTGAGGATACTATTTTAACCGATTCTGAACATCCCAATTTAATTCCAGTGCCCTGCTATTTGAGCCCGTACCAAACATACAGCGCCCCCTGACCCTACAAAACACCGAACACCGAATCGCCCGCCAAATTTTTGTCATTTTATGTGTCTGTGCAAATACCCAAATTCAAGGGGGCTAATTTGCAAATTTATATTTTTGGTGCCAACACCCATTTGTTTAAACCAATGAGGGAGCCCTAATAATATTTTACTAAACCTCACCCTCATTCCCACATGAAATTCTTTATGACCAATCTAGACCACTCATTTAAAGGGGGTCAATCACCACCCTTGATTTCCCACACACCCTCTCCTTATTTAATGTCATGTCACATCAACACTAATCCCCAAAACAAGCCCCCCACATTCTCCCTCAAGCCTCCACAACCGTAGCCCCCTCATTCTAATTTTTCTCCACTTCTTTTCTTCTTCTCTTCCTTCTCCTTCTTCCTTTCTCCTTCTTCTTTATTGTTTTTTTTTATTTGAATTCAAAGGAAGAAAGGGGGGAACACTGTTCATTTCCCCCCGCACCTACTGTTCATCGAGCCTCTGCACCCCGACTCCTCTGTGCTCCGGCGGCCCCTGCCCACTCCGGCGGCCACTGGCCAGCCCCGATCCTCCGGCGGCCCGCTGCCTACTCCGGCGGCCATCGATTCCTGCTCCCCGGCCTCTTCCCGAGAGCCCCGACTCGAGCTCGGCCAACTCCCTCCGGCAACCACTGCTCTTCAGCCCTCCGATCGAGCTCCTCGACCCAACCGAGACCCGACTCCCGCTGGACCACCACCACCTCCATCCTCATCCTCCCTCAGGCGGCCAATCACCACCACCATCAGTCCGGCCGAGTACCGACCCCGCAGCCCGATCCCTACTCCGGCAGCGGCTCCAGCCCTGCTGTTCCTCCCTCCTGCCGTACTCCGGCCGGCAAGCCAGCCCTCCCCGGCTGTGAGTTTCCTTCTTCCCCTCTTTCCTTCTTCACATATATATATATATATATATATATATATATATATATATATATATATATATATATATATATATATATATATATATATATATATATACATATATATATATGTAGCTAATGTAATGTATATGTACATATATAACTATTGTATATGTATTTGTATGTATATAATTAATGTGTAGATATATATGTATATGCATATACGTATATACGTATATATGTGTGTAGGTGTATACGTGTGAATACATATTAAATAATATTTTTAATATGAGTTCTTTGTGTATATATATAAGTAGTTTATATATTTATGTTATATTGATACATAAGTACATATATATAAACATACTTTGAGATATGTTAATGCATGTATATAACACTTTTGTGTAGACGTTTTATATGTATATATATACATAATTACTTCTCGCGTATTTCTCTACTTTTATATATGTATCCATATATATGTATTGTGAACGTATTTTGATATATGTTAATATATATATGTACGTATTTTGGTAAATATACAACTATAGCAAGTATAATTTATATTGGTATATATATATATATATATATATATATATATATATATATATATATATATATATATATATATATATATATATATTATGTTAAATTCTTTTTAGTATGTATACAAATATAAGTACGTATTGTATTCCTTTCCATGAACTATGTTTATATATATACATACAAGTATTATTTATTATGTTTATATATATATACAAGTATTATTTATTTTAAAGTATATATTTTTACATATATCTATTATTGTAATTGATAGAAATTATATATATATGATTAGTTAATGCGATGTATATTTATGTACATCCCTATCAGATGACCCTAGTTGACTAGTGCCCTGCCTGGCATGGCCCTGAGGCCAGTGTTTTTGACTGTGTGTTAGCGTAGCACCTGATACAAGTGTTATTGTGATATATTTTTAGGACTGTTGCTTCACCCAGGGGATACTCTGGAACAGGACATCAATAATTACCAGCTAAGGACCCAAGGCAAGTACATTCTCTGATAATTTCCAATTCCTTGATAATTTCTATAAGTTCAATAATCATTAAATGTTACATCTGAATCCTTGACACTGTGCTACACGGACTAGTATAGCTTGGATCTGCAGTCATAAGATGTTACTTTGATTATCGTTTAACATTGTACACGACATGCATATTAGACATCGTACATGATAGATTGGACTTGCTCGTGTATCATGACTTGTCATGATTGGATCCACAGTACTAGTTGGGGCGGGAAAGTAGTTAGTAAGAAATGTGATCATAACCTCTTATTGCAGTGTATAACAATGTAAGTGTTAATCATGCTCTTCACCCATGATTAGCCAGGCCCTATAGCTATCGTACATGTTCCCAAGCCGATCACATTTTGAAACTACTATTTCAAACACTTAGAGTAGATTACAGTTCCCTATTTAAAATCATATACTACATCACCCGTATATGATACTGTTCCTTGTTCTTTTCATTTTTATACATGCACTGACTGTATCATATTGCCTATTGCCTGTCTCTTTACATTGCCTGTCTCCTTTTAATTGCCATTGCATTTATTTTACTGTCTTCTCAGTAGCTAGCATCACATGTTTATTGTTTTATAGTCCTTATCAATTTAATAGAACTGTTATTTGAGATTTGTACTTTGCTCCTTCCTGACTGGAAATATTTTTTCCAGACTATGCCTTAGAGGACCGCTGTCCGACACTTTATGGACCATATGGTGAGTAGCTGCAGACTTAGTAGTTAGTTGTGATTCCGGGAGGTCTAGCCGGAATTACTAGTTTTCTGATTAGTTCTTTTAGTAGACTATTTGGTACCGGATTTGTCTCCGGCATTTTTGATGAGACTTGGATATTTGTTGAGTTAGATTATTACTTTTTGACTTGTGTTGTATTTAAATTTTTTGTTCGATATCTTATCGTGCTGTAATCCTGTGATTGAGTATGTGTTCATTTTATTTGTGTCATCCGTGCCTCCTTATGGAGATTGGATGCTTGTGTGAGATTGGCTAGATAGTATCAAGACCTTGACAGCGTTCTACCGCCGATGCTGCGGCGTAGGCTGGACGTACTAGCGTACTCGTGCCCCAATTCCGGGTGCGGGTCGTGACATGGAGGAGAGGTGGCTGGGAGGAGAGGAAACTCGGGCTCGGCCGCCGGAGTTCACAGCAGGGGGTCGGCTCTGGGACAGTGGGGAGTGGCTGATGGTGTTGGCCGCCGGAGTGGCTGCCGAGATCGAAGGAGAGAAGTCGGGGACTCGGTTGGCCGCTCGCCGGAGTTGGAGGAGTTCGGCTCGGTGTGGTGGAGTTAGATGTAGGTGGCCTGAGTAGGGCGGCTACGGCGGAGGGAGGAAGAGTAGAGGCGGAGGGCTCGGGCTAGGCTGGGCCGCCGGAGGGCTGAGCAGGTCGGGGTGGCTGCCAGCGGGTCGCCGGACTGCAGAGGGAGGGGCTCGGGTGAACAGTATTCCCCCCTTCCCTCTTTTGAATTTGAAAATTTAATGAAGAAAGGGAAAAAAGAAGAAGAAAAGAAGGAGAAGAAGAAAAAGAAAAGAGAAGAAGTGGAGAAAAAGAATTTACATACGTTGGAGAGAGGAAGAATGTGGGGGCTTGTGAGTAGGTAGGGACTGTTGATTGAGTTGTACAGTGGGGACGATACAGAAGAGCTTCCAACTATGAGCAAAATTTAATGCTCGCCGACAGTCTACGACGGTGGTCACGTTCCAAGTAAAATTCTTGTAATTCAACAAGAAATTATTCCCCGAACTACTGGCAGAGCCGGGAGACATCACCCTGGAGTTATGAAGAATTAACCATCCCATCAGATATAGGAACGTTAATTCTACCCTGGGAAAGCTTTCACGGCGAGTTTTATCTGCAAGCAGCCCATCAGTAATGGCCCTCAGGCCAGCTTGTATCCGGCATACCATGGCAGGGAGCAGGCCCAGTCTTGCCCCAAATACCAAATGCACCATAAGGTGTTACGGTGAATGCGATCCGAAGATGCAATGCCAGGTACTACCAATCGACGTAGCCATACAGAGAGGAAGCCAGCCAGTTGAGCTTCCTTTGACAGAGGCTTGCAGTAATGCCTCATATAACTGTAGGCTTTAGTGCCTGCAGGATAATTCCCTATCCCCTCATCGAGAACTTGATCTGAAGCCCCAGCGTCTTCAATAAGATCATCGACTATTTGAGCATTAAGCACGCTCAGAAAGTTCAAAGGCTTATCCCTACTATCCACAACTTTGTCTGGCTTAGCATCTCTGGCCTGATGAAAGAAGAGATATGACGCCCACTTGTTGGTATGAGCCAAATCAAAGGGCTCATTATAGAAGGTGGTGCACGCTAGATAATGGCTCATTAGCTTCTGGTACACTGCCACTACCCGAGGGTTGGTATCCCCTAGCTCCCTGTTTGTGTGAACATACTCTTCATAAGGAGTATCCCCCATTGGCAGTCTTGAAATCTCTGCCATCTCGTGAAGGGCCAATCCCAACTCCCCTAGCGGAGTGGCGAACGTTCCAGTGAGCGAGATATACCGCTCCATCAAAGCCAAAAACAGGTTGGGGTTGGTAGGCAGCCCAACACTGGTAGCACTCACAGCCGCGAACAGACCAATGCTCTCCAGCTCCGTCTGAAAATGCTTCAGGGCCCAGGCAGCTAAACGAGCCCATCGAAGATTTCCAGGGGAAAGCCACCCGTTAGTCCGAGGATTAACCTTGGGGTATACTCCTCCATGCCCCATGAAGTCATTGGAAAAGTCGATAATTGGACTGGTTGGAGCAGTGAAGTGCCTTCACTCGGGACGATGCCCGGCAGTAATCCCCTGAAAGGCACGACAGGGCCTGAAGGGCGGCTCACAAATAATCCTTGGTCTGATCCTTTCTGATAAAATATCTTCCCCGGCTGGCCGTGAAGATTAGGGGTCAGGGTCCATGACATCTTCCTGGGATGCGTGGCATGAAAGAATACTGAGATAGGGTAATCTCTCGGCATCCTGGGCAGGTACATGACCATGCCCCTAACAGTAAAAACTTAGTTTTCCTTCTTGGCCTTCGTCTGGGATTGTTTATCAATCATATCCTCGAATAGGAAAGCTGGTTTTATATATTAGGTCGCATCTAGATACGTCAGGGGCTCCCCGTTGATCATACTCAACAACATTCGTTCTCCTTGAGACAATATCAGAATTCTCCTTCCTTCAGGATACTGGGTGCCAGAAATAGGGAATATCACGTGGGACAAATCCTCCAGGTAATTGGAGTTCAGCATCCCAGCAGCCAAACCTATCACCTCAGCCAACAGAGGTATCTGCAAGTCAACTACAAAGTGTAAGAAGAACAAGTCAGTTTCTATACTAGACATTACAGTCTTGCAGCTTACGCCAAGACTGTAAAAACTAGAGCTTTTACGCTGGAACCTATTTCCGAGGCATAAAATTCAAGATTGACAGTATACACAAAAATCTGACAGTCTGTGTTTTTACGCCAGATTGCCAAAATTTGAGTTGTTACGCCGGAATTTTCATCCAGAACGTAACACTCAAAGTTTATAGTATACGCCAAATTTTGACAGTCAAAGCTTTTATGCCAGACTGCAAAAATATGGAGTTTTTACACTGACACATTAGGAATGTGGGCGTAAATGATAAAACATCCATGTGCATCATCTTCCTCGAAGAGGCTCTTAGAACAGAAGATGACCTAGCGTGTTCACGTACAACGTGTGCGAAGGGTTTTCTTCGTTTTTTGTCGTCCCAAAAGCTTACCTATGACGCCCGGTGCACAGCTTGACGGTGGGGCACTTCGTTCAGAGCGAGGTTCATTCAGCCCAATGGGAGTCGCTCGTGCTTGAGCAGAGGAGCGAGAAGAAGATGCAGCTTTCTTTCCCTTAGCGGTGGAAGGTTATTTCGGTGCCATTGCTAAAAACTCAGAGTGCTCAGAGAAGAAATGAAGAAGAGTTTTCAAAGAGACGAAGATTTTTTGCAAAAAGACAGATGAAGAGTTTCTTCTCTAAAGGCCTTGGGGTATTTATAGAGTTCAGATAAACTCTTCGAATCCTTAACCAAATCTGATATTTAATATTCGGTTATGATTGGGGACCACGTCAGCCTATCATTTAGGGAAGACGGACAGTCAGCGAATTCAAAAAGTTTTTCGTGCAGAGCAGATCTACGATTTTTACGCTAAGGAGCTTTTACGCTCGGGAGGCTACAAATCTATTGTTTTACACTCAGAGACTATAAGTCTACGGTTTTATGCCCAGATGCTTTTACGCTCGGTAGCTTTTACGCTCGAGAGGCTACAAACCTACAACTTCACGCTCAGAAGCTACAAATCTACGATTTCACGCTCAGAAGCTTTTTACGCTCAGAGGCTACAAATCTACGACTTCACGCTCGGAAGTTTCTTTTTAGAGGCTATAAATCTATGGTTTCACGCCCGGATGCTTTTATGCTCAGCAGCTTTTACGCTCGAGAGGCTACAAACTTATGATTTTATGCTCATCTACGCTACAGATCTATGACTTTTCGCATATCTTAAAATACGCAGGCCAGAGTACGCGTATATCTGAACAATTCTCAAGACGGCCAATTACAAGGGTTCACGCAGAAGATGCTCCTTCTTCGACTCAAAACATCCCAAGTACCCAAAACATACAGAGTCCAGCATTGAAAATGACTCTTCTTCTTGGGTCGATTGGAAGTTCATCCAAAATCCAATCAGAATCTTTTCTCTACAGTTCAAGCATGGTCAGTTTTAACAGCCATTTCTTGCCCTATTTCAAGGGATTTTTTGGGAAATCATTCTTGAAGATGATGGTCTGAACAAGAATTTTTCTTATCAGAGAAGTGACAGTTCATAATTCTATGCGACTCATCGTTCAAAACAGCATGACAGTTCGGATATTCGACTTTAATGCTAAGCAGCTTTCTACGCGTCTTCAGTTACGCATAAAAGACGGGACGAGACCAGACACTCTTTTTATCAGAGTCGGCGTAAAGTTATTCAGCCGTGTCGAAGTTGCACACTATTCAGACTTCATCACAGCAAAAATATGGTAAATCATCAGATGCGTAAAAGAAGACAATTTTATTAATCATGATTACATATGATGGAAATCCAGTTTACAAAGGGTTTTTTATCTTCATGATTACATATGATAGAAATTCTTGTTCTATCAAGGGTTTCTCATTTTCATTTAAAGATCACGCCAAGAATCTGTTCTGCCAGGTTCTCGTATTGGTGGAGATCTTTTTCCGTCTTCTTCAGCAGTTAATCGGTTTCCGCGGCCGATTAACAAAAAAATGATTAATGGCGGGAGGATACACAACTGGGCATGTATAAATTATTCAAGAGCCCATCCTCCATACGCCATGACAGATTGAGTTGAGATTCAGACCCAACTCAATACTGGAAGACAGGGTCAAACTGCCTACCCTCGTCCACCGTCGTAACGGGAAAAAATACAGCTTGCAAGCTGTGTGGTCGAATGTGACCCTTCCTCTCTCCTGGACGAATCGCCATATGAAATTGCTGATCATCCCGAGCAAAGAAAGCTATGATATCCTTCCATGATCCATCGTTGCAGAGGACATTTGCTCGAAGACGCCTTCTTTTTTGGCTCCTTACATGCTGGAAGAACATGATCTTCTTCTTCCTCAAGTCAGCAAGACGAACCTCGGCAACCATCTCTGTGTGGTGAAGGAAATATGGGAAGAACAGGTTAACTCATCAGCCTTTATATAGGCAAAAGAGAACACACCGAATTCCAACAAACTCCCAAAAATTTGCCAAAAAATTAGCCTTGAGGAACGAGTCAGACTTGACCGTTTCATGCTTCATTCAAAGTGTTTCAAATTACGAGGAATTTGAAAACTTTGAAGGGGGTCTTGTAGAAGCATGAAAAATACGCTACAGAATTATACGTAGTATGCATAAAACTCACGTAAAGCAGAGTTTCAGTGCTGTGTGGCGTAAGACATGACTTCAGAGCCATCGGCGTACAGCAGAGCTTCATCGCTAAGTACAGCATAAAATATAGCTCCAGAACAACCCGCGTAATGCAGTATGTTCAGACTGCTTTAGCGTAAAAAGGTTGTTATATCGCCACTTTGGCGTAAAACCTGCTCGCTTTTAATGCAGTAGAAAATTGTACGGGGAACTCTTCGTATTCCTTGAATGAACCTGTCAGATCATGTAGTGAACCTGACTTCTGACAAAGAGTACTACATGACTATTCAGACGACGGCTGTAATGATGGTTCGGCACAGAGACCCAGACCGTCGTTTAGTGACATTTTTTTGATACAAATTGCTTTTACGCATTCAAGGGAATACGCTGCCTAGTTTTATACAGGCAGACGTAAGCTTTTACGCTCAGTAGGAGACGAAACGAACCGCCAGGTCAAAAGCTGCTCTTCGTACAGAGCTCTAGGCACGTCTCTGTAGTTAATGCGCATGATGGGGGCAGATCTCTGTATTTAATGCACGAGATTTGGCTCTACTTTCAAAGACTGGACGAGCCATAATTACGGCTAATACGTCCACATTATCACCTCTGCATATTACGCCATCAGGCTATTTTCAGCTATAGGAGCACGCTGTACGCTATCTCCTTGAAATACGTCGACCTGGCTATTTTCAACTATAGGAGTACGTCGTATGCTATCTCCTCGGAATACGCCAACTCAGGCTATATTTGCATTGGTGCGTGATAAGGCTATTTGGTCCATAATACGCTCAAGACCTCAGTCAAGGAAGGAGGATTAGCTATCTTTTATGCTAGCTACCTATCCGTGCAGTATCAAGCTTCTACGCCTACTTAGCTTCTACGCCTATATGTCAGCTATTGGGCTTCTATGCCTATTGGGCTTCTATTCCTACTTGGCTTTTATGCCATCAGAACAGCTATTTAGTTTTTTACGCCAACGAGACAGCTATTTGGCTTCTACGCCAATCATCTCTACGTGAGGGGCAGTTACCTACGTGTCTTGCATGCTGTGATCTTCGTAGCAGTTATACGCATTATCTCTTAATGGGACACGCGTCACACGCTTATTCAGAGGATCATTTATACGTGGGTAGCAGTTATGATAACCGCCGCGTAAAAGGTACGGTTCTCTCCGCTGTTCAGTTTTTACGCCTATAAATAGAGACCTCCATCCATGGAGGTCAACGGTCGGAAAATAGGATAGAAAAATCAAAGAGAGAAGAGCACAGACAGAGAGTAGTGATCGACGATTTTGGTATCGAGCATCCACTCCCTCTTGTAATCTTTGAAGCTATTCCTTCTTCTACAACACTTCTTCATCATTGTGTGGTCCAAGGGATAAAGTGATCGACCGCAGATCAGACTCCTATAGTAATATTTACCCAGATTAAATTTTTGTACTTAACATCCTCGTATAGGATTAATTGTATTTCTTGTTTGTAAACCAAAGAAAGGGTTTCGTATAAACCTAGTTTCATTTCTTTCGTTTATTATCAAACATCGCGGACTAAGCTTCCCGCCTCCACCGAAACGAATCGTGCCTCGTGTCGGAGAAATTCTCAGAAACACCAAGCCACTAACCTAGAACAAAATACAACCTTAAGAACTTAATCTACAACAAACAACCAACATCAAGCACAAAACAAAAATCTAAAACTATACCTCAAACTCCAAAGGTCTCCGGTAGCTATCGGCCCAATGCCGCTATTTGTCCCGCGCCACTCGAAGTCTGTTTCTAATCAGCTTAACCTTCTCCGTTGCATCCACAACCATCTCTGGCCCTAGCAAAGCTCTCTCTCCAATATCGTCCCTTGACAAGGGAGTACGACATCTCCGACCGTACAGAGCCTCAAATGGTGACATCTCTATACTAGCCTGGTAGCTGTTGTTGTAAGCAAACTCTATCAAATGGAGATGGTCCTCCCAAGATCCTCCAAAATCTAGTACACAAGTGTGTAGCATATCCTCGAGAGTCTGAATAGTCCTCTCTGACTGCCCATCCGTTTGGGGATGATATGTAGTACTGAACTTGAGTTGGGTGCCCAAACTCGCCTGCAAACTCCTCCAGAAATAAGAAGTGAAACGACTATCCCGATCCGAGTATGCTGATGGGAACCCTATGTATCCTGTCAGTCTGCCTCACATACATCTCTGTCAGCTTCTCCGTAGACAAATCCACCTTGAAAGGCAAAAAGTGGACCGACTTGGTCAACCTGTCAACGATGACCCAAATCGCGTCTTTCCCTCCTGGAGATCGTAGAAGTCCGGACACAAAATCCATAGTAATGTGCTCCCACTTCCACTCTGGAATTGGTAATGGCTGAAGTAAACCATCTGCCCTCTGCCTCTCGGCTTTCACCTGCTGGCACACTAAGCATCTTGATACAAACTGTGCCACCTCCCTCTTCATGCCATACCACCACACACTCTCTTGCATATCCCGATACACCTTGTTGGCACCTTGATATATAGAATACTGAGAGCGATATGCTTCCTGCAATACCTTCTCATGCAGCTTCCCATAAGGCACACACAATCTAACACCATGCCGCAAAGAACCATCCTCAGCAATGGTGAAATCATCCTCCAATCCTGCTCTCACCTGAGCTATGATGCTCCTCAGAGATACATCCTCATACTGGGCTGCCTTGATCATGTCCATCAACTTTGAGTGTATCTGCAACCCCCACATCTACATAGCAAAACCAGGAACTATTACCTCAATGCCCAATCTCTCCAAGTCCTCCAACAAATGATCCTGCGTTAACAACTAGCTACCGGATACCTGCTCAAGGCATCGGCAACTACATTGGCTTTCCCAGGATGATACTGCAAAGATATGTCAAAATCCTTCATCAGTTCCAGCCACCGACGTTGCCTTATGTTCAACTCCTTCTGAGTGAAAATGTACTTCAAGCTCTTGTGGTCTGTGAAGATCTCCACACGCTCTCCGTACAAATAGTATTTCCACAACTTCAGGACAAAGATGACTGCTGCCAACTCCAAATCGTAGGTAGGATAGTTCTTCTCATGAGGACGCAATTGCCTGGATGCATAGGCAATCACTTTCCCATTCTGCTGAAGAACACAACCCAGACATTTCCCCGATGCATCACTATAAATAGTGAAACCTCCTGACCCTGATGTCAACGTCAAAATATAAGCAGACGTCAACTTCTTCAATTTCTCAAAAGCAACCTGGTACTCCTGTCCAAACAAACTCTGCATCCTTCCTGGTGAGTTTGGTCATTGGCTCGGCAATCCTCGAAAAATCTTGCACAAACTTCCTGTAGTAGCCTGCCAAACCCAAGAAACTCATGATCTCTGCCATTGAACTCGGGGTCTTACAAGACTCCACTGCTGCGATCTTCTTCGGATCCACTAAAATTCCATCACCAGTCACAATATGTCCTAAGAACTCCACCTGGTCCAGAAAGAACTCACACTTGGAAATTTTTCCATACAGCTTCTCCTTCCTCAACACATCCAACACAATCCGCAAATGCTCCTCGTGCTCCTTCGGTGTCTTCGAGTATATGAGTATGTCATCAGTGAACACCACCACGAACTTGTCAATGTACTGATGGAACACATTGTTTATCAAATTCATAAATACCGCCAGGGCATTAGTCAACCCAAATGGCATCACCATGAACTCATACTGGCCATACCGAGAACTGGATCTGATAAACCCCTTATCCTGCAACTCATCCACTTGCTTTTTTAGCTCGACCAGCTCGCTGTTGTTTACTCTATAGACATATTGTAAAATTGGTTCTGCACCTGGCACCAAGTCTATAGAGAACTCAACATCTCGATCTGATGGCAATCCTGGCAATTCCTCAGGAAACACATCCAAGAACTCTGTTATCAACGAATACGACAACTCCTTGTCTTCCACCATAGCTCCACAGATAATGCTTTCTCTCTGCTTTGCATCTCCTCTAGTAAACTCAAACTCTGGCTCTCCCGGCAGGCTAAACAAAACTCTACCTTCTCTATAATTTGTACTAGCATGGTGCCTACTCAACCAATCCATCCCGAGTACAATATCGTAGCTCAGAAGTGGCATTATAAGTAGACACGCACTCAGCTCCCGGCCTCCCAGAGTAACTCTCCGATCCTTACAAATATCATTAATCAGGATAACGCCTCCCCCGGTTATGATCTTGCAAGTCCTAAGCAAAGACTCAGCTACCAAACGATGCTTCAGAGGAAAAGAAACAGATACAAAACTATAGGAAGCAACATTATCAAACAAAGCTAAAGCTAGAATATAATCAATATGGCACATGATATAAGGCATTCAAAGAAGGACAATTAAAGATCAAATATCAATATCAAGAAAGAATAGTTGAATTGAACAATAGAGTTTTTCCTAGATGTGATTGAGTATTCTCAGGCTATAGCCTATATCCTATATCCTGAAATAGGCTCGTAATAGCACTCAAATAAGAGCACCACTACGAATCACACTAATTGCGACCTCGACGACCTGTATGGACCACAGATAAAAATGTGTCACGACCCGCACCCGATGTAGGGATGCAAGTAGTGAACAACGTCCAACCTACGCCGTAGCATCGGCTGTAGAACGTTATTTGGGTAAACTTTCTATCTAATAATCTGTCACACCCCAATCCCAAAATACGTAGGACTAGGAACACGTAAGCATGCTAGCCGCATGGATATGGCAACTCCAATATATGGAAACAAAAATCCACACGTACGCTGTAATATGAATATCAATCCACAAGTGGTATAAACATATGTCACAAGTCACAGGGTACAATCTAAATCTCATCCACGAAAATCAATATAAATGAATAACCAGTGTCTATGAAACTAGATCTCAAAGTAAGTATCTAAGGATGATAGTTGGATGGAAACAAATCCACTACCAACTCAAATGGAAAAGTATAACACAATGTAAGAATACCAGCTAACAACCACGGGCTCGAAGAGAAGACATCCTCGAAACTTATATAACCATCCAGATCTGCGCTCCTACAAATACTCAAGAACAGATACACCTGGCAGAGGACCAGGTCCTCAGAGGGACGTAACAAGATACAGAAAAGTGAGCCAATTTGAATACAGTAAACATGCATAATATTTGAAAATAAATAAGTACGCTGTACAAGACAATCTATATGAATGCAAATGAGGATAACTTTTCGACGTATGGGCAAGGGTAGGCTACTCGATCTACCTCACAACTTACACACACGTCAGTGGACATCAGAAATTGACATACCGTGGGGGTAGCGACCAGCGAGACTCCAGAAATTGACATACCACGGGGGTAGCGACCAGCGCGACACACGCCTGTAGAGCGAGCTATATACTACGGTTTACCAGAGTGGTTAAAAGCCCATATGCATAATGATTGTCCTCTCATGATACTAGGTGCCATGTGTGTGTCAACATATCTAATACATAGTAATGACTGAAGAAAAACTACACATGCAAGAAAAATACAGAAATGCAATAAATAAAAAGAAATATAAATAGCATGCAAAGTACTGTAAATAATTTGGCAAGGTATCTTGCCTGGTCTGAAAAGGATGAAGTCCCAACTCAAGGCGTCGTCCGATCTACCCTTCACATAAATTAAACAAGTTAGGTTACAAAAGTGGGTAAATAGGTTCCTCCATTTAATCTATTTTAATTCTGAATAAAAATAACCTAAAATAGTATTTTTAATCTTATTATAATCTGGTTTATTGTTAAGCTCTAATTTTGGTCAAAAGAAAGTCAACTTTAAGGATTTGTGATCCGTGACACGCAAATCGAGGCAATCCGTTGACCAAAAAGTCAACCAACTCAAATCCTAGATTTGTGTATGGAATCCTATATATTTCAATGCTACATGAACATTGGAATATACGGTTTCATAAAATCACAAGTCAGTAAAGAGTTATGGCCACAAGGGCGCACAGATGACAGTTTTCGGTAGTTTTCTATTTACGTCTACGTTGCACAAATTTTACAGTAGAATAAACTTATATTTTAAATTCTTTAAAAATACTTTTATGGAATTTCATCATGTCAGCTTTCTGAAACTTCAAACGGTTCATAATTCTGAGTTCGGAATCTCCCAAAATCTCGAAAATACCAAAACGCATCTGATTTCGAACAACTGGCACTTTTAGAATTTTCTGGAAAAATAGGTTTTGAAATTATTAAATTAATTTATATATTCAGAAAACTAACCTTGATATGATTCTAACAAAAAAATGGAGCACGTCGGAGTCCGGAGCTAGGAGATATCGTCTTTTTAAGTCGTCATAACTACTAAAAAATGAGGCTGAATTTATGACGAATTTTGACTATTTTTGGACGAAAAAGAGAGGAATTTGGGAAAGAAAAATATGAAGGATGAGGTATTTATAATGGTGGACACTACTTAATTAAATACGACTAAGATTGGTTAATTTGGATAGGATTATGATGAATTTAAATAAGGATAGGATATGCATGAAGTTGCTTTCTTAGTAGGCTCAGGATTTGAATTAATTTAAAATAGAGTTTGAATTTATCTCAATAATTTATAATTTTAAATATAATTAAAGATAATACAAATAATTTATAAAATCTTATTAATATCTATTAACACTAAATTAGCATCTATCTAATATTAAGACTATATATATCCAAATAAATCCTAAATAATTTTAAAAATCTAAATATATTTCTTAAAATTCTAAATAAATTACAAAAAATATAATTAAATATTTTAAACTAAAATAAATATTTGGTAGGAACAACATGCAAGTATGGTCATATAGTAAATCATAGAAGTCCTAGAAATTTATATTCCCTATGTTTTAATTACCAAAAATTCTAGAAAAATCTCCAAAAATCTAAAATAGCCTAAAAATGATTCTAAATAAATATTTACATAAGTAAATATACTAAGAAATTTATTTTCTAATTAACTAAGAGAATACTCTAAATTAATTTAATATCTATAATAAATATAATAATATAAAATACACAAAAAAATATATTTTTGGTGAGGGGGCTTACAATCTACCCAACTTACAAAAATTTCGTCCTCGAAATTGACACTAACCCATATTCATAATAATCACTATAGCTATTACACTACATAGCTATCTAGCAGTGCTTCCTAAAAGTCATGGTCTGTCATTCTAACACTTCTCATTTATTGTCCATACACTACCTATTATCCTCTAACTCGTCTACACTACCCAACTTACAAAAGTTCTACTAGTAGTCACAGTCTCTTGAGGCTATTGTCTAGGTTGTAAGATGAATATATTTATTGGGTCGAGAATCTTGGGGTACTTGTCTTGAATCTCACAACCATGATTTTTCTTTGTAACCGTCAAGTATCGTAGTCTAATACTGCCATGCCACCTGACCAATATGTCTGCAAATATTTTGACTACTTTACTACAACGGTCTAGCTGCAGCTGTCGCTACTTTACCAGCGATTTGTCATAGTTGTCAGTTCGTAACAATTGCCTTCAATTCTTTCCTAGACATAGTCTAAGTTTTTGGGCAACAGTTAAAGTCTTGACTAACTTATAAAACTATTAAAAGTATAAACTAGTTCAAACAGTCTAACAAATTTCTATTAGCCTAAGGGATGCTATACATGATTTTTAAAATAATAAGAGGATACAGATATTGCTATAGGTCATATACATAAGGGTTATTATTAAGAACTCATCCTTTAGTTATTAATCATCTACTAAACCATTTACATTTTAACTGACAAAAATAAGGATGGGGTCGAAGTAGACCAACAATTCATGTTGGCACGAAAAAGACGTAACTACGATAGGGAGAATTAAGCACGAGATAATGAATGGATAGAGAAGAAAAGATGAGCCACCCAAGGGGGCGAGATGATGATAGAAAAAGAATACTACTACTGCTACTCGAGTCATCTATTAGCATCGCGTGTATGCTATCTGGGTAAAATATCAGTATATCCTCATAACTGCTAAACCAACACCTATATAATTCTACGTCAACTATGCACCTAAGATCTCGTGTCATAAAGGGGGTCATGAGTATGCAATGACACATATAACTAAGGTCGTACCTGTATCTACGGCTTCCTGTGGCCGCGCTCTCTTGTTTGTCATTATGAGTGCTTGGCCTATGGGGTATATCTAGTACTATTCGTGTATCAAACTTATACTAAGCACGAACGTTCGTCTTTCCGAAATAGGGGAAGATGGAAAACAATAATAAAGAGTTCAAGGAGGAGGTGATATAATACAAGTACAGGATTCGAAGGGATTAAAGAATTTTGAAAGGGAGTTGCCAAGGCAGTTGTGGATTAAAATCTTATTTTGGTAAATTCCTATATGCATGTTCATATCAGAACTGTTATGTACCTGACATGATATGCTCTGACCAGTCTAGAGGGCAAGTATATTCGTCTAACAAGTTGAGTCAACTATATCTCAATCCACATAAAGTAGTGATACAAAGAGCGAACCAAGTGCACTAGGTTGATCAGACCATAATACACCGATTTTGATTTAGACAATGTATTAGTGTGGGCCCCCAATAATACATATGTCATGAACAAGCTTAATAAAAGAATAAGCTTGCAAAACTAGGCTATAATAGCAGCATAAGTCGAGGTAGTAAAAATATAAGTACGCTTGATTATGATAGAGGAATGTACTGAAATCTAAGTTCACCAAGAAGATCGGTGTTGTGCCTCTACAATTGCCATACTAATTTCTTGTCTAAGTCTAAAGTCAACCAAATGGGTGTATGGGCCTCTAAGTTCTACAGTCCAGAATAATACTAAAGTTATATAGTCTGGATAAACACTATCTTTTTATGCAAGTCTATAGCTGGTGTCATTCAATTATACTTCATTAATGGGGCAATAGGACTATGTGTTCTAGGTTATGAGACATACTATCCAACTTATAATAATTTAACTAATAGTGTTATTGAATACTAGATGGTATATACCTAGTATAAGTCATCTTCCTAACCTCTATCAAGCACGAGAGAAGATCGACGTTGAGAAGGGATCAAGCAAGATGCAATACAAGCAATCAAATGAGAATGTGAAATAAAATCAAGGAAGGTGATAAATAAGTGGATGAGATCCTATATTCTAATCCTATGCGCAGGCTTGCTCGGTACAGTGGCGTAACCGAGACAATATACTCTCGACCTGCATGGGCCACCACAAAAACATGTCATGCCCCAGTCCCAAAATACGTAGGACTAGGAACACGTAAGCATGTCAGCCGCATGGATATAGCAACTCCAATATATGGAAACCAAAATTCACACGTACGCTGTAATATGAATATCAATCCACAAGTGGTATAAACATATGTCACAAGTCACAGGGTACAATCTAAATCTCATCCACGAAAATCAATATAAATGAATAACCAGTGTCTATGAAACTAGATCTCAAAGTAAGTATCTAAGGATGATAGTTGGATGGAAACAAATCCACTACCAACTTAAATGGAAAAGTACAACACAATGTAAGAATACCAGCTAACAACCACGGGCTCGAAGAGAAGACATCCTCGAAACTTATATAACCATCCAGATCTGCGCTCCTACAAATACTCAAGAACAGATACACCTGGCAGAGGACCAGGTCCTCAGAGGGACGTAACAAGATACAGAAAAGTGAGCCAATTTGAATACAGTAAACATGCATAATATTTGAAAATAAATAAGTACGCTGTACGAGACAATTTATATGAATACAAATGAGGATAACTTTTTGACGTATGGGCAAGGGTAGGCTACTCGATCTACCTCACAACTCACACACACGTCAGTGGACATCAGAAATTGATATACCACGGGGGTAGCGACCAGCGAGACTCCAGAAATCGACATACCGCGGGGGTAGCGACCAGCGTGACACACGCCCGTAGTGCGAGCTATATACTACGGTTTACCAGAGTGGTTAAAAGCCCATACGCCTAATGATTGTCCTCTCATGACACTAGGTGCCATGTGTGTGTCAACATATCTAATACATAGTAATGACTGAAGGAAAACTGCACATGCAAGAAAAATACAGAAATGCAATAAATAAACAGAAATATAAATAGCATGCAAAGTACTGTAAACAATTTGGCAATGTATCTTGCCTGGTCTGAAAAGGATGAAGTTCCAACTCAAGGCGTCGTCCGATCTACCCTTCACATAAATTAAACAAGTTAGGTTACAAAAGTGGGTAAATAGGTTCCTCCATTTAATCTATTTTAATTCTGAATAAAAATAACCTAAAATAGTATTTTTAATCTTATTATAATCTGGTTTTATTGTTAAGCTCTAATTTTGGTCAAAAGAAAGTTAACTTTAAGGATTTGTGATCCGTGACACGCAAATCGAGGCAATCCGTTGACCAAAAAGTCAACCAACTCAAATCCTAGATTTGTGTATGGAATCCTATATATTTCAATGCTATATGAATATTGGAATAGACGGTTTCATAAAATCACAAGTCAGTAAAGAGTTATGGCCACAAGGGCGCACAGATGACAGTTTTCGGTGGTTTCCTATTTACGTCTACGTTGAACAAATTTTACAGTAGAATAAACTTATATTTTAAATTCTTTAAAAATACTTTTCTAGAATTTCATCAGGTCAGCTTTTTGAAACTTCAAACGATTCATAATTCTGAGATCGGGATCTCCCAAAATCTCGAAAATACCAAAATGCGTCTGATTTCGAACAACTGGCACTTTTAGAATTTTCTGGAAAAATAGGTTCTGAAATTATTAAATTAATTTATATATTCAGAAAACTAACCTTGATATGATTCTAACAAAAAAATGGAGCACGTTCGGAGTCCGGAGCTAGGAGATATCGTCTTTTTAAGTCGTCATAACTACTAAAAAATGAGGCTGAATTTATGACGAATTTTGACTATTTTTGGACGAAAAAGAGAGGAATTTGGGGAAAAAAAATATGTAGGATGAGGTATTTATAATGGTGGACACTACTTAATTAAATACGACTAAGATTGGTTAATTTGGATAGGATTATGATAAATTTAAATAAGGATAGGATATGCATGAAGTTGCTTTCCTAGTAGGCTCAGGATTTGAATTAATTTAAAATAAAGTTTGAATTTATCTCAATAATTTATAATTTTAAATACAATTAAAGATAATACAAATAATTTATAAAATCTTATTAATATCTATTAACACTAAATTAGCATCTATCTAATATTAAGACTATATATATCCAAATAAATCCTAAATAATTTTAAAAATCTAAATAAATTTCTTAAAATTCTAAATAAATTACAGAAAAATATAATTAAATATTTTAAACTAAAATAAATATTTGGTAGGAACAACATGCAAGTATGGTCGTATAGTAAATCATAGAAGTCCTAGAAATTTACATTTCCTATGTTTTAATTACCAAAAATTCTAGAAAAATCTCCAAAAATCTAAAATAGCCTAAAAATGATTCTAAATAAATATTTACATAAGTAAATATACTAAGAAATTTATTTTCTAATTAACTAAAAGAATACTCTAAAGTAATTTAATATCTATAATAAATATAATAATATAAAGTACACACAAAATATCTATTTTTTGTGAGGGGGTTTACATAATCAAGATATAACAATGCCACCAATGTAATATGAATATACTCAATCACAGATCTATAAGATGGAATAAAGCACGAATATGATAAAAGAATAGAAGAGTAACAAATACAACTCATAAGAAAAAAATAATATCCAATGAGTCATAGAAATACTAATAACAATACTGGAGACAAATCTAGTACAAAAGAAAACTAACTATGAAGCTACGAGTCCTGGGTCGTCTGTATCAGTCAGGATAAGACCCTCCTGAGCTAAGCTCTCTAGCTCTAAGCCAACCACGTCCTGAGGCCCGTAGTGAGTGGGGTACCACTCCTTAGTGTCATCAGGAAAAAATATTTCCAGTCAAGAAAGGAGCAGAGTACATCTCTAACAGCAGTTCTAATAAATGATATAAACTATGTAACAGTAAATAGATATGAATATACAAGATACAATATACAGGTACAAGAGATATGCAATAAAGGAAATACTAAAAATAAATACAAGAATGAACAATATGGAAATGAACAAGAAAATACCAATGGCTAAGTGAGTGAGTACCAGCTTTAACATGTGATCGGCTTGGAAACTTGATACAAGAATTATGGCCTGGCTAATCATACGTGCGGTGTATGATTAACACTATTCAATGAACAAGACTTGATACAAGGAGGGTATGATCACATATCTACACTACATACTCTCCGCCCCCGACTGGTATAGTGGATCCAACTATGGTACGTTATGAGACGGGATTCACTGGGTAGGTAGCTAGTCTCCCAAAGTATCAGTGTTTGTACATGTACAAGAAGAACAAGGAAACAAGGCTTGCACAAGATACATCATACATACCAAGGAATAATATCTCATAACGAGATCCGGATATACCAATCCGTGTAACCATCGTGTCAAGAAATCAATAATATATACACTAGATACAAGGAACATAGAGGATATCATAAATGAGAAACTATCAAAGAATGTACTTGCCTAAAATCTAGTGAATAGTATCAAAGATGTCCGGTATGGTGCCTCGAAGACCTAAATATGGAATATTATATCAATACAAAATTTTGGAATAAAAATAAGTTAAACTAGTCACTTCTAGGTCAAAAAGCCATTTCTAAGTCAAAATAGTCAAACTAGGTCAACTCTAGGTCAAACAAGTCAAACTTAGTCAAACTAGCTATTTCTAGGTTGTATAAGTCTATCTCTAGGATATTGGGTCCATACACTATGTAACTAGGCCATACTAGCTATACTAGGATACTAGGAAACCAATAAGATACCGTATCCTAAGATACGTAAATAATTAGATAGAAAAATATTGTAATATGAATATACAATCAATAATATATAATATTTCTAACTAAACTAATGCTAAGTGGATACCTTGACTTTGAACCAATGCGGTATCACACCACTACACACCCATCTTTGATGTTCAAACCCAATACCTTGAGTATCCATCAATACCTTGACATTACCTTGGTATCACAAGGTAATGTGAATTCTAACATATAATTAACTACCCAAAACTCTAAACTATAATTAACATGTATTTAACTAATACAATACTACTAACTACCTACTAACTACTTACTATCTTACCAATATATATATATATAAACTACTAACAAGGTAACTAGCTACTAAACTATTAATGAACTACTACCTACTAACTATATTAACTACTAACTAAACTAACTATCATTGAACTAACTACAGTTATCAATGAACTAACTAATTACCTTCTTACCTAGATGGAGTTTCTGATACTCCTTTTGCTGCTGCTCATGCTGTTGTTGTTGCTGTTGCTGCTTATTGCTGCACTACATGTTGGCTTGCTGCTTACTGATGCTGCTAGGCTAGCCGTTACCTGCTGCAGTTGCTGCAGCATGCCACTACAGTTGCTGCTACATGCTATTGCCTGCTCACTGCTTGCTGTGAACTGCATGCACTACCAGAAAAAGTCAAATTAGCGACGTCTAAAAACGTCGCTAAATAACCAAAAATCGTCGCTAATTAGGTTTAGCGACGTAATTAGCGACGTTTCAAAGCAGTCGGAAAATACCAAGTCGCTAAAACAAAAAATGTCGCTAAACGTCGCTATGGCGACGTTTTTTAGCGACTTTAATGTGTCGCTAAATTTAGCGACGTTTTGCGACGCCAAGTCACTAAAAAGCGACGTTTAGAAAAGTTGCTAAACGTCGCTGATTAGCGACATCTATCGCGACGTTACACCGACGTCTTTAATGACCTGGCTATACTGCCATGTCAGCAATTGGCGACGTTTAGCGACGTAATTAGCGACGTCATTAGCGACGTCCTTAGCGACGTTTTACAGCGTCGCTAAGTAGCAACGTAATTAGCGACGTAATTTAACGTCGCTAAACGTCGCTAAACGTCGCTAATAACGTCGCTAATTTTAAAAATAAAAATAAAAAAAAATAATGTGCAGAAGCAAACATTGGTGATTCCCTGCAGTTTTACATTATCTTCATCATACACACCAACATGATTCAATCTAGTTAACTATATAATCCAATTAAATGTGGATAACTATATAATCCAATTAAATTAACTAAAAAATTAAAGACCACTAGAAGCATCATACATCATGTCTATTGTTGAAGTATCAACAATTCATAAATAATAATAAAAATAACTATACTACTACGGATCTGCAGGAGGCTGACCAGCGGCGCGCTTGAAGGATAACAACTCCTCATACTCGTCCCGTGGAATCGACACCGATGTCGATGGAGAAGGCAGTGACGTCGGTGGAGGCCGTGCCCGCTCCAAGTATGCGAGTCGCTGGTTGTAAGAATCCAGGGTAGATAACAGCCTCGTACTGCTATCACCCATTGAATCCTGCATCCTCGTCAGGTTCTCGCCCATCGATAGCTGTGACGCATGCATCCTCGTCAGCTTCTCGCCCATCGATAGGTTTGACGCCTGCAGCTCCATGATGTTGCGATCATTGGAGGCTCTAATATCATTTGTCAATTCTCGTAGCTCCGTCATGCTGCGGTCGAGCATATCCAATCGTGCGATGAGCATCGGATCGTCCGCCTGCGGCTGGGACCGGGACTGGTCCTCCATACTTCGCAGCAAGTCGTCACGGAGAGATGCAATCTGACGGTCAACGACCTCCTGGACGGCCTCCTGGACTCTGGCCGACGACTGCGAGGGCTACGACTGCGAGGGGTGTGTGGAATGCACAGCTGTCGGGGAGGCCCTAGATGACTGCGTCGCAACCAGGGCGCCATAGGAGCCCGTACCGTAGTACGTACCCCTCTGGAGACCACCAGCTGCGGTCACCCACAGGTCGTCCGCCGACGGAGATGGACCGGGCTGCGACGAAGCACCAGCCTCTCCAGGTGTAGGTGCACTAGCAGTCGCCCGCTCACGAAGCCTAAGATACTCGGCCTAGAAAAGGTTTGGAAACTCAATAATTGCCTAAGTTATATTAAAATAAACACAAAGTAAAGTAATACTTACATAGGTCTGTGAGGCCCTCTCATCAATGAGATTTCCGTCCTTGCGATGGGTGGCCAAGAAGACGGTCACCATGTTTGCATCCTCACCCCTCTGTACCTGTTAAAAATATATTTTTTATTACTAAACTTAAATATTTTTTCCAAGTACCATTTTATGGTACTTATATTAAAATAATATATTTTAAAAGAAAAAACATACCAAACGACAGAAATGTTCCGTCATCGGAATCGAGCCACCACACCACTTGGCAGCATTCTGCCTAGCCGCCTTGGCCTTCTTAGACCTTTCCTTGTAGCTCAGATCGTCGAATCTAGCCCTCATCGCAGTCCACTGCTCAGGCGTGATCCAACCTTGGATCGGTTTTCCAGCACGATCACGAGCCTTCTGGTCATCCAGAGCATCTCGGATAAGCTTGGCGGCAACGGTAGGAAAGAGCCGCTCGATCAACTCGGCCCGGTGCGGAAGATAAAAATACGTTTGCTACAATAAATAATTTATTAAGTTAGCATCACGAATATGCATAAATTAGAAGATTTATTTAATATACTTTTACCTGGAAGTACGCAAACCAGAACGCCTTCCTCTCCTCCGGAGCCTCAGAATAGTTGATCCAAGGGCCACCGTAGTTGTTCCTCAAAAATTGGCCCAGACATCTCTGAACCGACGATGGACGATATCTATACAGAAATAATAATTTAGATTACTGAAAAAGTCAATATACGATGAATAAAGAGAAACACAAATATATACTAAACCATCTAATTGACTTACTTTGTACCGTCGGCCCAAATCTCTGTCCTCGTCTCCTCCGGTGGTGCGCATGGAGGATCTTGCTGATGCTGGGACAACGTCGGCACGACCTCCTCTACATGCTCATCTGTCTCCATGGTTCCGTCAGCAGGAGGAACGCTGGACGAGGGAGTACTATCACGCCTGGAACTACTCGTCCCAGGAGTGATGCCACGCAACGTCGTCGCAGTCGGAGATGTGACTGATCGATATACTGGAGTACTGGGCGACGATGATTCGGAACCAACAGTAGGCAGTACCGGAGTGGCACTCTGTCTACCTCGGGACCTGCCGAATCCTCCGCGTCGTCCTGTCATATCTGATAACAACATATGATGAATATAGAGAAACACAAATATATACTACATTCTACAGTCGAAATGTGATACATATCTCAAAGCATTATACAGTCAAAATATAATACATATATTCGTTAATGTCAACATCTACTTCTACATGCAATATTTACAGTCCAAATACAGTTACATTCTACATAGAATATTTTATATTTTCAATCATCTTCAGAAAATTCATCTTGTTCGCCTTCCTCGTCCTGCTCTTCCTCTTCCTCGTCTTCACTTTCATCTACTTCGTCGTCCTCTTCGGATAATTCTACATCTTCTACATTATTACTCGTGTAATGAGTAACTTCCGTTGAGTCTACATCTACAATATTTGTTACAAGAGGTAGATCGTCCTCCTGATAAGCTATTTCGTCAATGTCAAAGGTATTTCTAGCTTTAGTCTTGCATACTGCCCACCAATCCGACCTCGCTGTCCCCCGTCTAGGATAAGTTGTGAAGTACACGAGCTGAGCCTGACTTGATAGGACAAATGGTTCGTAGCCTTGATATATACGCTTGTAGTTTATATCCACAAGGCCATGCTTGTCAATTTTCTAACCTTGATCTTGAATCGGATCGAACCATTCACACCTGAATAGCACGATATTAGCAGGTTCTGGGCCATAATTATATGTCAACTCCACAATCTCTCGTAAGATGCCAAAAAAATCATTGCCCGGATTGACATCTTTGTAGTTTGTAGATTTGATACACAAACCACTATTTTTCGTGGAATCAAGATCCAGAAAGCTGTCTCTGATAGGAGCATTTGTTGACTTGAACCTGAACCCATTCACATAGAAACTTGGCCATATTTTTACGGCAGTAATTGGTCCCTTGGCTAGAGTCCTAATAGATTCAGTCTCAGGTGATATTAGACGATCGACCTAAATACCAAAGTAGCGATAGTAAGTTATTTGTTTTGCAAGTACAGAAATAAAAAGTAATTACCAAGCATCTTACATATGCGCTCAACCAAGAAGAAAAATGGCATCTCATATCTTGTTCTACTTTTTCGTCTGTTATGTAGGGTCTAACCGACCTCAACTCATCATTATATGTGCTGAAAAACAATGAAGCAACTGCTGATTAGTAGCATAATAGTATCTTATACTATTACATTGAGATGATGTAAACGTGGATGTATTAATTACTTACCCCTCTAGCTTCTCCACTTCATCCTCGTCGCAATTGAGTAATATATACAATTAAGCAGCCCTTAGCTCATCGTCATTCAAATATCTCTTCTTCATTTTTCCTGAGGGCTTTCCGGATGCATTGAATACTTTGAGTATTGCATCATTAGATTCCTGATATGCGTCGTCGTTTCTGGAAGCTTTCGTCCTATTAGTAGCAACATGCGGTTTGAAATACGTCGAGCAAAAGTTTGTAATCTCCTCGAGAATATAAGCTTCACAAATAGAGCCTTCAACCCGTGCCTTATTTTTCACCTTTCTCTTTAGGTGATTCAGATGGCGCTCGAAGGGGTATATCTACCGATAACCGACAGGACCACCAACACGTGCCTCATAGGAAAGATGAATTGGCAAATGCTCCATAGAGTCGAAGAATCCAGGAGGAAACACCTTCTCGAGCTTACATAGTGTTACCGCAATGTCCCTCTCTTGCTTTTCTAGACGATCGACGAGCAACTTAGTACAACAAAGATCTCTGAAGAATATGCTCAACTCTGTCAATGGGTCCCAAACGACCTGCGGTAAGAATTCCCGAAATGCAATCGGAATTAACCTCTCCATGAATACGTGACAATCGTGGCTCTTCATACCTACTAGTTTGTTCTCCTTGAGGTCGACGCATCTTTTCAAGTTTGACACGTACCCGTCTGGAAACTTGAGACCCTGAATCCACCTACAAAGTCTACCTTTATCCTCTTTATCCAGTGAGAAAACTGACTTAGTTTGCTTTAACTTTCCATTCCCCTCCTCTATCAAATGTAATGCAGGACGTCTACATATGTCTTCTAAGTCCAACCTGGCCTTCAGATTATCTTTCGTCTTCCCCTTTACATCCATTACAGTATTAATTATGTTATCAAACACATTCTTCTCGATATGCATGACATCAAGGTTATGTCTGATCAGATTGGTGCTCCAATATGGCAGATCCCAGAATATACTCCTCTTCGTCCAGTTATGGATGCGACCAAATCCGTCACACTTGTACCCCTTAGCAGGCTCTTCGATAGCACTTGGTAAATCTTTTACCTCTTCCCATATCGTGCATCCGGGCCACCTTGGCGGTGGATTGGCCTTCTTCGCAACTCCCGCACGAAAAGCATTCTGATTCCTCCGGTACGGATGATCCTTCGGCAAAAATTGTCGATAACAATCGAAGAAGCACGGTTTGTCTCCGTATTTCAAACGGAAAGCCTGAGAACGGTCTATGCAATACGGACATGAGAGACGACCATGGGTGCTCCATCCCGATAACATTCCATAGGCCGGAAAGTCATTGATGGTCCACATAAGTGCTGCCCTCATCTAAAAATTCTGCTTCCTAGAAACATCGTACGTGTTGGTACCTACTTCCCACAGCTGATTCAACTCATCTATCAAAGGCTGTAAATACACATCGATGTTCCTCTTCGGATTGTTCAGACCCGGGATAATAACGGTTAGGAACATATACGGAGTCTTCATGCACATCCAAGGCGGTAGATTGTACGGAGTGACGATCACAGGCCAACACGAATACTGGGAGCCCGAAAGTCCGAATGGGGTAAAACCGTCAGAGCAGAGCCCCAATCTGACATTACGTGCTTTCTCGGCAAAATGTGGATACTCTCGATCAAAGTGCTTCCATGCTTCTCCATCGGATGGATGATCCAATACTCCTTCGATCTGTTTTTGCCTGTGCCAACTCATATTTTCTGCAGTCTCCTTAACCATAAACAACCGCTGCAACCGCGGCGTCAAAGGCAAGTAGTGCATCGAATCGGTAGGCTTCCTTGCACCGACAGACTTTCCTCTAACAGTGGCCTTGTAGCGATCAGCACCACAGAATCTGCACGCATCTTCATCCTTGTCGTCTTTGTAGTACAACATGCATCCGTTGCGACATGCATCGATTTTCTCGTATCCCATCCAAAGCGATCTCACCATCCTCTTAGATCGATAGAAGTCTTTAGGCAACTTTGCACCCTCGGGCAAGATCTCTATAATCAAATCGAGCAGTCGATTATAGCATTCTTGCGACATGTTAAAATCGGACTTGATGCTCAATAATCTTGTAACCACCTCCAACGGTGAATGATCCTCACAACCAGGATATAGTGGAGTCCTTGCATTCTCAAGCAACTCCATAAACTTTGCAGCATCGGCATTCGGTGCCTCCTCAGCTGCATCATAATTGTCCGGATTGAAACTCGGTCCCGCCGTATCATAATTGTCAGGATTGAAACTAGGCCCCGTCGCATCATAAACTATGTTCACCAACCCGTCGTCGTAAGCATCGTGGTCTTGGACATCCATATACGGCTCCACATAGGGCTCCGACTCCAATGCTAGAGATACAAGTTCTCCGTGCGCGGTCCACTGATAGTAATTCGGCGTAAAGCCCTTCGAGTATAAATGATACGTAACTTCCACTTCTGGATGATATTTCCTGTTGCGACATCTCATACACGGACACTTAATTTTGGTACCGTCCATGTACTGAGGGAACGCCTTGGCGAACTGTAGGAACTGCTGTACACCCTCAATGAATTCATCTCGCACACCGCACATGTCATCAGGATGACGGTTGTACATCCACGAACGATGACGCAGATAGTAATTCATATCCATTTCTAGATACTTCTACAAAAATGACAGTATGTATCATATAAATCATTACATACAGTGGTTTATCACCTAGCTTCATAACTTAACCGTACTATAAAAATCATATCTGATATAATACATACTTTCATTTATCAAAGTCTAAAATAAGCAATATTCATGCTAATCCATCTTAAACCAACTAACCAATACCTGGACACTAAGCTAACTAAAACAAGTATACATAGCTCACTAAATGCAACTGAAAACGGATACTGATACAGTGGGACTTGTTGATACTTACTGATACATGGTTGCTGAAATGACACAGTGCTGATGGTTTTCCTCTTCGGTTGCCTGCTCACTGTTGCAGACCTCCTTCTCACTGCCCACTACAAGGCTCGAGCATGCGATCCCGCTTATTCTAGATACCATCTTAGTACACTCCTATCTAACATCTCTAAACATCACTAACCTACATATCTATATATACCCTATTAACACTTGACTTTATACCTTGCCTGCATCAACTCCTACAATTGCCTGTACTGATACCTCACACAGTCCCTGATACGTATCAGTGTATAAGTACTGATGACTGATACCAAACTGAAACTGAGATGCACTAAGGCATGCCTCTGCACTGCCTAGGGACTGCCCCCAAGCCTAACTGACAGGCACCATTTGGGTGCACTGCTGCAGTGCCCCATGCCAGAGCCCCAAGTCTGTGTCCATATGATATTAGTGTCTGTGTCCATGTGATATTAGTGTCTGTCTGTGTCCATGTGATATTAGTGTCTGTGTCCATGTCAAAAAACTTAATCCTAACCCTAGGTCCTTATCAGTGTCTGTGTCAGTGTGTGTGTGTGTGTCGTGTCGTGTCTGTGTCACCATCTGTGTGTGTGTCGTGTCTGTGTCAGTATCACATGTGTTCTGAGAGAGAGAGAGAGAGAGAGAGAGAGAGAGAGAGAGAGAGTTAGGCTTTACCTAGAGCTCGAGGAAGAGGAGGGGGATGCCGGAGTAGCCGCGGGGGAGGTCGACGGAGCAGGCGCTCGACGGAGCGGGGGGGGGGGGGCGGGGGAAATTTTGTTTCGTTTCGAAATTTCAACACATGAGGAAAAACGAAACCGAGCCCTAATTAACCAAATTTTAGCGACGTTTAGCGACGTCAAATAAGGACGTCGCTAAATTAAATTATAGCGACGTTACGGTCGTCGCTAAACACGTTGCTAAATATTTCTAATATAAACGTCGCTATTTGCGTCGCTAAACGTCGCTAACTTAGATATATTAGCGACGTTTAGCGACCAAAATTGAACTTATAGCGACTAATCTTATAAAAACTGAACATAAGTCGCTAAACGTCGTTAAATGTCGCCAATTAGCGACGTCTACCGACGTTTTACATGGAGTCGCTAAATTAGCGACGTTTTTACCTGGAGTCGCTAAAAAATGTCGCTAATCCCGCTTATTCTAGTAGTGATGCTTGCTGTAAGCTAAGGCTGCTGCTGAATGTTCGAGCTGATTTGCTGCTGCTATTGCATCTTCACCGCAGTTTGCTGCTATTGCATGTTGTAGTTGTTGCTGCTCTATGTTGTTGCCTTGCTGATTACTGATTACTACTTTGTTGTTATGGCTTCAGTTGCTGTTACACCACTTGCTGCAGCAAGCAACCCGACCCCCTCCTAGCACACACACACACACACACACACACACACACACACATATATATATATATATATATATATATATATATATATATATATATATATATATATATATATATATATATATATATATACAATATTACTATACATATATATATACATAACCCTATGATTATAATACTCTAATAGCTATAAACAATATATTGAAAAGCAAGGAAACAAACACGTGGAGTGCATCACACCCGTATCACACTAGCTCTATGATACACTTGTGATACGAGTCCACCACACAACCAAACATACCTCGAAGGACACGAGCAAGTCTAAAATAGTAATTATGAACAATACGAAGAGCTAATTATACATCTACGTGTCCGTGTCAAAATATGACATGCTCAACCCCCCGTGTCAGAAAGAAACCCCCAAATTAACCCGTATCTCCAAATTGTCGGGATACGCCCTACACATATCCAATTATGGACACGATACTAGCCACACACAATCAAATATATATCAATTTGGTCTAATTTACCAATTGACAAACACAAGACGTGTCAATCTCGGAATTCTTCCAAAATTGACACAAAATAACACATAACTTCCTCCATAGGTCTACTATGAACCTAATTCAAATTTCTATGGGTAGCCTTAGCATATGGGGTGGTTCGTAATAATTAAAACACAGATTTAGAGTCTAATTAGAGGAGAAAAACTAAATTGTACCTTTTGGGAGATGGATTCCCAATGAAACTTCCAAATTGTGTGAAAAGAGCCTCCAACTTGTAGATCCTTGCTCCTCCTTGTAGATCCTTGCTTCCACCTTGTAGATCCTTGCTTCAATAGCCTCCAAAGAAGATTTGGGAAGGAATTAGAAAGAAATTTGGATGTAATTTGATATGGGAATGAAGAAATTTGGAAGAGAAAATTCTAGATCTAGATTTAAAATAAAAATGAAGAGAGAGAAACTTTCCCTCCATTTAAAATATGGCCGGCCCCATAACCCCCTCCCCAAGCTACTATATAAAGTCTAAAATACCCCTTGGGGTGTATTGTGCATGACATGGTTAGGCATGTGGAGGGGTCATATAAAATATAAACAGAAGTACTTTTGAATAAAAGAATTTTATGAAACACATGAATTTAGAATATTATGGAACAAATCACTAACTATTGATGGTTAATCATTAACTGGCCGTTTGGATATGATTTAAGATTTTTATTTATTCAGTTTAAATCTTGGCTTCCCGTTGTTTAACATAAGATGTGTTGGAAAGATAGTTTTCCTACTTTAGAGATCTACAAGATAACAATGTTTCTTTGTTGGTTTGCATATTGCAGACTGGACCACTTGCAAGCTTACTACAAACAAGCTCTCAATCATGTCATCGTGGTACTTACAATTTAAGATTCTTATGACACCATTGTTAACTATAGAGTAACTTATGTCACAACCATATCTTTTTTCAAGTCTTTGTTGGTTCAATCCTTCAAGGTACTTATTCTAAGTAAATCAAATTACTACACCCAATTGAACTAATCCAACTCAACCAGCCTAATCTAGCCTAGTAACTGAATCAATGCAACTCAGCCAGCCTAATTAGTTATGTTTCTTAGATCAAACTGATTCCTACATCCACCTATAACCGACAGGCCGAGCAATACGTGCCTCATAGGAATGATGAATTGGCAAATACTCCATGGAGTCAAAGAATCCAGGAGGAAACACCTTCTCGAGCTTGCACAATGTTACCGCAATATCCTTCTCTTGCTTTTCTAGACGATCGACGAGCAACTTAGTAGAACAAATATCTCTAAAGAATATGCTGATCTCTGTCAATGGATCCCAGACGACCTGCGGTAAGAATTCCTGAAATATAATCAAAGTTAATCTCTCCATGAATACGTGTCAATTGTGGCTCTTCATGCCCGTCAGTTTGTTCTCCTTGAGGTCGACGCATCTTTTCAAGTTTAACACGTACCCGTCTGAAGATTTTAGACCCTGAATCCACCTATAAAGTCTCCCTTTATCCTCATTCTCCAGTGAGAAAATTGTCTTTGGTTGCTTTAACTTTACATTTCCCTCCTCTATCAAATGTAACACATGACGTCTACATATTTCTTTCAAGTCCAACCTGGCCTTCGAATTGACTTTCGTCTTCCACTTTACATCCATTACAGTATTAATTATGTTGTCAAACGATTTCTTCTCGATATGGATGACATCAACGTTATGTCTGATCATATTGGTGCTCCAATATGGCAAATCCTAGAATATACTCCTCTTCGTCCAGTTATGAGTGCGACCAAATCCGTCATACTTGTACCCCTTAGTAGGCTCTTCGATAGCACTTGGTAAATCATTTACCTCTTTCCATATCGTGTATCCGGGCCAACTTGACGATGGATTGGCCTTATCCACAACACTGGCACGAAAATTATTCATGTTCCTCCGGTACGGATGATCCTTTGGCAGGAATTGTCGATGACAATCGAAGAAGGACAATTTGCTTCCGTGTTTGAAACGGAAAGTCTTAGTGTGGTCCATGTAATACGGACATAAGAGACGGCCATGAGTGTTCCATCCCGATAACATTTTATAGGCCGAAAAGTCGTTGATAGTTCACATAAGTGATGCCCTCATCTCAAAATTATGATTTCTAGAATTATCGTACGTGTTGACACCTATACTTCCCATAGCTGATTCAACTCATCTATCAAAGGCTATAAATACACATCGATGTTCCTCTTCAGATTGTTCGGACCCATAATAACGGTTAGGAACATATACAGAGTCTTCATGCATATCCAAGACGGTAGATTGTACGGAGTGACGATTATATGCCAACACGAATACTAGGAGCCAGAAAGTCCAAATATGATAAAACCATCGGAGGAGAGCCCCATCCTGACATTATACGGATCTGAAGCAAAATCTGGATACTCTCGATCAAAGTGCTTCCATGCTTCTCATCAGATGGATGATTCCATACTCCTTCGATCTGTTTTCGCTTGTGCCAACTCATATTTTCTGCACTCTCCTTTACCATAAACAACCTATGCAACCGCGACGTCAAAAGGAAGTAGTACATCAAATTGGTAGGCTTTCTTGCATTGACAAACCTTTCTTTACCAGTGGCCTTGTATCGATCAACACCACAGAATCTGCATGCATCTTTATCCTTGTCGTATTTGTAGTACAACATGCACCCGTTGCGACATGCATCAATTTTTTTGTATTCCATCCAGAGCGATCTCAACATCCTCTTAAATCAGTAGAAGTATTTAGGCAACTTAGCACCTCCGGCAAAATCAAGTCCATCAGTCGGTTATAGCATTCTTGCAACATGTTAAAATTGGACTTGATGCTCAACAATCTTGTAACCACCTTCAACGTTGAATGATCCTCACTACCAGGATATAATGGAGTCCTTACATTCTCCAATAAATCCATGCACTTTACAACATCGACATTCGGTGCCTCCTCAACTACATCATGATTATCCAGATTGAAACTAGGTCAGGCAGTGTCAAAAATCATGTTCACGCACCCGTCGTGGTAATTAGCGTAGTCGTGGACATCCATATACGGCTCCACATAAGGATCCGACTCCGATGCTAAAGACACAAGTTCTTCGTGTGAGGTCCACTAATAGTAATTCAGCGTAAAATTTCTCGAGTACAAATGATATGTCACATCCACTTCTGAGTGATATTTTAAGTTGCGATATCTCACACACGAACACTTAATTTTGGTTCCATCCATGTACTAAGGAAACGCATTGGCGAACTGCAGGAATTGTTCCACCTCCTATATGAATTTATCCCGTACATCACACATGTCATCAGGATGACGGTTGTACATCCACGAACGATGATGCAAGTAGTAATTCAGATCAATTTCTAGATAATTCTGCAAAGATGAATAGACATCGTTCAAGTATATTATCAATGTATCTTGGTATATTGACACATACTCAAGAATCTTGGGATACTAAATCAAAACTCAAATATCCTTAGATACTCAATCCTAATATACATATCCTCACTCAACACTTAAATACTTAACCTATACTAACTTACTAACACTCACTCACTAAATACACTTAAACACACACACACATGTATATAATGTGCACTCACTCCAAATATAGGTTACCTGACTCTCTGACCGAGGAGGGGGGTCGTCGGGGTTGAGGAGAGCCGAGGGGGGTCAACGGGGCCGAGGGGAACAATGTGTCCTTGGTTATGTGATACATATACCAACGTCGTACCCCAACCACCCAAACACAAACTCTTGTGTCAAGGATAGGTTTGACACTGCTCTAACCCAAGTAGGATACAAGTTCTAGAAGAATCCAATATCGTGTCGTGTCTCAGCTTTGAAGAGTCATTCTCGTATCCATGTATACGACTCTCCTTGAGTCAAGATCTGCATCGTATTGTATACGATGCCGATACGCAAGGTTGCGTCTAAACTCAGACAGCTAACTAAAAGAAAGATAGGGTTAGGGTTAGGATATGTGTCATGTTCCGTGTCGTGTTAGTGTTTGTGTCTGTGTCGTATCCTATGTCGTGTCTATGTTTGTGTCGTATTCGTGTTTGTGTGTCCATGTCATGCCATGTCTTGTATATGTCTGTGTGTGTCCGTGTGTCCGTGTCCGTATTAGGGTTAGTGTCAGTGTGTGTTAGTGTGTCTGCGTGTGTGTGTTAGAGTTAGGGTTAGTGCGTGTCATGTCGTGTCATGCCGTGATGTGTCATATCGTGTCAGAAAGAGAGAGACAGAGAGAGGAGCTCACTGAGTGAGGAGGAGGGAAGCTGGAGGGAGGGGGATACCAGGAGGGAGGAGGAGCCGACGGAGGGAGGAGGATGATGGAGGATGGAAGCCGGAGGGAGGAGGAGCTGACGGAGGGAGGAGCACACCGGAGGGGGGAAGACGCAGCCGAAGGGGGGTCGCCGCGATGTGGCGCTGGGATGGGGGACTAGGGTTTAAAATTTTGTGGATATCAAAGGAAATGGGGGGAAGAGATATTTATCAAACCCTATATAAAATAAATTAGCGACGTCTGTCTAGACGTCGCTAACCGTCACAGACATAATAATATACTGCGACTTAAATATATAAACGTCGGTAAACGTAGCTAAAATTAAAAAGTTTGCGACGTTTAGCGACTACCTAGTGACCTCTTTTTTTATTATAGTAATTGTAGTTACTAAACGTTGCTCCACGTCGCTATCACCGACATATTAAGACGTTTTATATGGACATCGTTAAAATCGTCGCTATTTGGACATTATTTGGTAGTGACATATCTGATGAGCATCGGTTTCCATCGTTAAAATCGTCGTTTGGTATGTTTTTTCTTTTAAAATATATTATTTTAATATAAGTACCATAAAATGGTACTTGGAAAAAATATTTAAGTTTAGTAATAAAAAATATTTTTTTAACAGGTATAGAGGGGTGAGGATGCAAACATGGTGACCGTCTTCTTGGCCACCCATCGCAAGGACGAAAATCTCATTGATGAGAGAGCCTCACAGACCTATGTAAGTATTACTTTACTTTGTGTTTATTTTAATATAACTTAGGCAATTATTGAGTTTTCAAACCTTTTCTAGGCCGAGTATCTTAGGCTTCGTGAGCGGGCGACTGCTAGTGCACCTACACCTGGAGAGGCTGGTGCTTCGTCGCAGCCCGGTCCATCTCCGTCGGCGGACGACCTGTGGGTGACCGCAGCTGGTGGTCTCCAAAGGGGTACGTACTACGGTACGGGCTCCTATGGCGCCCTGGTTGCGACGCAGTCATCTAGGGCCTCCCCGACAGCTGCGCATTCCACACACCCCTCGCAGTCGCAGCCCTCGCAGTCGTCGACCAGAGTCCAGGAGGCCGTCCAGGAGGCCGTTGACCGTCAGATTGCGTCTCTCCGTGACGACTTGCTGCGAAGTATGGAGGACCAGTCCCGGTCCCAGCCGCAGGCGGACGATCCGATGCTCATCGCACGATTGGATATGCTCGACCGCAGCATGACGGAGCTACGGGAATTGACAAATGATATTAGAGCCTCCAATGATCGCAACATCATGGAGCTGCAGGCGTCACAGCTATCGATGGGCGAGAAGCTGACGAGGATGCAGGATTCAATAGGTGATAGCAGTACGAGGCTGTTATCTACCCTGGATTCTTACAACCAGCGACTCGCAGACTTGGAGCGGGCACGGCCTCCACCGACGTCACTGCCTTCTCCATCGACATCGGTGTCGATTCCACGGGACGAGTATGAGGAGTTCTTATCCTTCAAGCGCGCCGGTGGTCAGCCTCCTGCAGATCCGCAGTAGTATAGTTATTTTTATTATTATTTATGAATTATTGATACTTCAACAATACACATGATGTATGATGCTTCTTGTGGTCTTTAATTTTTTAGTTAATTTAATTGGATTATATAGTTATCCACATTTAATTGGATTGATACTTCTTGTGGTCTTTAAATTAATTGGATTATATAGTTAACTAGATTGAATCATGTTGGTGTGTATGATGAAGATGATGTAAAACTGCAGGGAATCACCAATGTTTGCTTATGGACACTTTTTTTTTTTATTTTTTTTTTAAAATTTAGCGACGTTATTAGCGACGTTTAGCGACGTTTAGCGACGCTAAGTTACGTCGCTAATTACGTCGCTAATTAGCGACGCTGTAGAACGTCGCTAAGGACGTCGCTAATGACGTCGCTAATGACGTCGCTAAACGTCGCCAATTGCTGACATGGCAGTATAGCCAGGTCATTAAAGACATCGGTGTAACGTCGTGATAGACGTCGCTAATCAGCGACGTTTAGCGACTTTTCTAAACGTCGCTATTTAGTGACTCGGCGTCGCAAAACGTCGCTAAATTTAGCGACACATTAAAGTCGCTAAAAAACGTCGGCATAGCGACGTTTAGCGACGTTTTTTGTTTTAGCGACTTGGTGTTTTCCGACTGCTTTAAAATATCGCTAATTACGTCGCTAAACCTAATTAGCGACGATTTTTGGTTATTTAGCGACGTTTTTAGACGTCGCTAATTTAACTTTTTCTGGTAGTGTCTGTGTGTCCATGTCATGCCATGTCTTGTATATGTCTGTGTGTGTCTGTGTGTCCGTGTCCGTATTAGGGTTAGTGTCCGCGTGTGTTAGTGTGTCCGCGTGTGTGTGCCTGTGTGTTAGAGTTAGGGATAGTGCGTGTCATGTCATGTCATGTCGTGACGTGTCATATCATGTCAAAAAGAGAGAGACAGAGAGAGGAGCTCACTGAGTGAGGAGGAGGGGAGCTAGAGGGAGGAGGATACCAGAGGGAGGAAGAGCCGGCGGAGGGAGGAGGACGATGGAGGAAGGATGAAAGCCAGTGGGAGGAGCTGACGAAGGAAGGAGCACGCCGGAGGGGGGAAGACGCAGCCGAAGGGGGGTCGCTGCGGTGGGGCGCTGGGATGGGGGGCTAGGGTTTAAAATTTTGTGGATATCAAAGGAAATAGGGGGAAGAGATATTTATCAAACCCTATATAAAATAAATTAGGGACGTCTGTCTAGACGTCGCTAACCGTCGCAGACATAATAATATACTGCGACTTAAATACATAAACGTCGGTAAACGTCGCTAAAATTAAAAAGTTTGCGACGTTTAGCGACTACCTAGTGACCTCTTTTTTTATTATAGTAATTGTAGTTACTAAACGTTGCTCCACGTCGCTATCACCGACATATTAAGACGTTTTATATGGACATCGTTAAAATTGTCGCTATTTGGACCTTATTTGGTAGTGACATATCTGATGAGCATCGGTTTCTTTGGAAACATGATGAAAAATGCTTTGGACGATCCTTGGACGGATCTCTCCAATAGCTTTACGATTTAAAATGGTCAAATCTTTGTCAGATTTGTCTTCTGGCTTCTGTCCATTGCAGAGTAACACTTCGTACAGATCCTTGTAATAGAGGATATCTTCCATTTGTGGCCTCCATGTGGAATAATTTGAAGATGTGAGCTTGATCATGGTTAAGGAGGTAGAAGACGATGATTCCGCCATCATGATCAACAAACATGTGTGGCTCTGATTTGGTATGTTCTGATAACACTTGTTGGGGATAGAGATGACATTCACACACAAAGTGCAGAATCATTGTCACTATTGGGGATGGGTATAACCTTCCTACACATAGTGCGGAAGCTATATCTTGCAATCGAGCTCTCACGCAGAATGCGGAAGCTATGGATTGTCAAGTGAGCAAAACAAAATACAAAAGAATTAACGAGGTTCAGCAATGTGCCTAAGTTATCGGACAATTATAGTTCTTTTCTTTTGTTCTCCACTAAGAAAGCGGGATTACAAGTTACAATATCTCTTTTGGATTCACTTAAGAGGCTCACAAACTGTCATAGAAAAGTATGGACACACTTTGGTGAAGAAGCACCCGAGGACGAAGCACCACGAGTAAAGAGCAACACCACTAGCAAGGAGCAAAAGCAGCAACCAAAACATCTCTCATTCACCTCCTTATATAGCTTCATGGGAGTGTAGCTTCTCCTCCAAGATTACATTTATCCAAGGTTCATTAACCTTGGGAACTCCAAAAGACAAAGGTCTTTCTCCGAGGTAAATATATCTTGGGAACATCAACACACTTTTCTCCACTTATGGAGGGATCACTCATCAAGTGTGAGGAAGGAAATAGTTGAGGAAAAAGTGAGAAAATTTATGTGGGTTCTACTAAATTTTTTTTCCCCCAAAAGTGAGAAAAATGGGGAGAGAAGAGAAGATTTTAGGATAATTTACGTAACAATTTCTCGTATCAACTATGATATGAGAATACAAAGGACTAATTAGTAATTATATCTCTATCTATATACAAACAAAAAATTATTTTTAAACTTTTTCTTCTTTTACTTTTTGTTCATCCAAACAAAGAAAGAAAAAATTAACTTTGTTTTCATTTTACTTTCCTCAAAATTTTATTTTTCTTACTTCAAAAGTTTCCAAACACAGCGTTAGTCTCAATATGCAATACTTTGGACTCAGCAAATCATTTCAATGGATTTCTCGTTAGCTTCAAGGTGCAGACGTTGCAAAATATACCAGGGAGAAACTGTAAATCATCTATTCGCCTCTAGTAATGTAACTAGAGAAGTTTGCTCTAGATGTTGTAAAAATGACTTTTCCACTTGTATAAATTTAGGACCATCTCCATGGTTCACAGTTTTTTAATATTTGAATAAAAGCTACAGGCCATCACTTGTAGGTGGCTTACCTTTTACATATTGTTCAGGAAGGAGAAAATAGAGAAAAAAAAAATGTAAGAAAAAAAAATGAAAAGTAATGGTCTATGAAAGAGAGGAGGGAAAACGGAGAAAGAATGAGAGAAGAAAATATGTTGGCGCCGCTAAAGAAATTTCTTCCAAAAGTGAAAGAAAATAGAAAGATATTAGAGAAATTTTGAAGAATTTATTCAACCGTTCCTCAAAAAACAAAACATAAAGTATGATTTGAAAAAAAAAAAAATCAAAGACTAAAAAGTAATTATATCTTTATTTCACAAAAAAACAAAAAATTATGTTTTATTTTTCTTTTCACTTTACTTTTTGGTCATCCAAACAAGAGAAACAAATATTAATTTAATGTTCATTTTACTCGTATTCATTTTTCTTTCTCTCAAATTTTACTCTCCTTTCCAAAAAAAAAAAAAAGTTTCCAAACATTTAAAAAAAGTTTTTTAATCAAATCCAACCAAACAATACCCAAATCCAAGCTTGGCCCAAGAGTGCCAATTGTGTGTTAAGAGTTAAAACATTGGCTTAATCACAACTAGACTCCCTCAACTATCCAAAATATTCAATTTGACCCCATCAGCTTTGATAGGTACTAATTTAGTATCCTAAAAAAAATTGTCCAAAATGTCCCTATTTACTACCCCCATCTCCTTCCCCCTCTCCCTCTTCAGCGAATCCTTCTCCCTCTCCGGCGACCTACCTCCCCTCTCCCTCCTCCGGCACCGACGATCGGAGGGGGGGGGGGGGGGGGTGCACAGCAGCAGCAGCAGCAAGCAGCATCAATAGCGGCAGGCCAGAGCCGGCGGACACGCGACGGACCCCCGGGGGGGCCGCAACAGACGCGAGGAGGGGAGTGCTGGTGCTGGTAGGGGATGGTCGTCGTGGTAGGGACGGTCGCTGGAGGGGTTGGGGGGGGAGGGGGTGTCACCGGGTAGGGGCGGTAGCCGTAGGAGGTTGGGGGGGGGGGGGGGGGGGTAGGGGTTGTCACTGGAGAGTGGAGATGGGGATGATAGTTTAGGAATAAATTTCTTTTGAATATCAAGTTAAAAATATTAGTTGAAATAGAATATTAAGTTAATATCTATCAAAGTTAAGAGAAACAAGTTAAATATTTTGAATAGTTGGAGTTAAGTTGTAATTAAGCCTAACATTTTCCTCGTAGTTGTTAGTTCCATTGCATACCAAGTGCTACAAAAAGTCAAAATAAGTTGGCATTTCCAACCCTAACTCTTGGGCGCAATGCAAGCCGCATATATTTGAAAGATGGGGGTTGAAATGAAGACAACCAACACATTCTTCAATGAAACTAAGTTTAAAATAATGGAAAGATTGGTAAATTAATACAATCGTACCATTGCATGAATTAGGAGACAATCTCTCTCTTTCAAACCCTAGCTATAGGTTCGAGAGTAGCATTTCTCAAGGCATCTAAATGCACCCCTTACGGGCTCATAAAGTCAATACCTACACCAAAAGTACATATTTTAGTAGCTAAACATTAATATAATAATACATGATTTTAATTATTTAATCCAACAATAAGGATTCATTATTGAGGGAATGATCCATGTTGTATATGTTTGTTGTACCGCTTCGACGGTCGTTAGATTCCGGATGGAGCGATCATCACCGTCCTCCCATGTTTTTTTTTTTTTATAGTTTATGATTATTATTATAGACTTAAAATTATGTGACAACTTGTTAGTTGGCACACAATATTTATAAATTACATACATATGAAAAAAAATATAAATAAAGCTCAAATATAAACTAGTCACCATCACCTACCATTCATTAACACCGACTTACTAACTAACATGAACAAATGATTTAGCAGTGGCATTGTGAACATAAGAAAACGAACATATATATATATATATATATATATATATATATATATATATATATTATGGATCTATCCGAAGACCGCGATTCTAAGAGAGCCATCCAGCGACTAAGGTATATATATATATATATATATATATATATATATATATATATATATATATATATATATATATATATATATAATTCTTTTTTTTTGGCTCAATGTATATATATAATTTCGAGAATAGGCATGCCAAATGTATATATCCAAACCTAAAAGGAAAAGAAAATTTTAATTCAATTTATAAAATATATAGTTTCTTATGTACGTTACTTTCGTGCATGTGTGATGGAAGCAGACTTGCAAACAGAGCGAATATTGTCTCTACGCGTGGAATAGCATAATGATGAGAGCTCAATGAATTATTTTGGAGACCACCACCAAGAAATATACAGTGACAAAAGAAAGCTAGGGAAGAAACATGGGAAATAATTAACCAGCAATAAATATTTTCTCATTACATTTCTTTCTATGATATCTGCCTCTAATTCCCCATGGCAGCCTCATATATATATATATATTGTAACATCTATATGTCTCTCTTAGAAAAACAAAGTACAAACTTAGTTGAAGCTTTAAGGAAATTAACAATTACTAGTAGAGCTATAGGAAGGAGAAGAATGCCTGGCTTTCCCATGTACGCCAACTACCAATGAATTCTCTTCGCAGCGGAAAAAGCCCTAGTTCTTCACGGAAAGCTGCAGGTCGGAGACCTTGAAGAAGCACAACGTCTCCTTTAGAAGAAGGCTTCTTCTTGAGAGAAAAAGGACCTCCGCCCTCATGTTGTTTCTCAGGAGGAGAAGGGAGAGGAGAGCTGCACAAAGCCTAGACTTGGATGTTAACATAAAGGAGAAGTATAGTTACTGTGTATATATATAAGTCATGTACAGATAGGTCGAGTATGTGTAGATGTTAATTACTTTATTAAAAGAATGAAACACGAGTTGGAGAGGAAGGTGTTCCCAACAAGAAAGCATGACTAGAAATTGAGCAGGCCATTTTGTTTCCCATGTTGTTCTTTTTCTCCTTGTGCTCTTGCACTTTTTACACATGTGGAAGAAGGAATTCCTCTCAACACTTCTTGACTCAGGAACTTTGTCAATATATTTGAATGTGTAGTTGTTGGGAAAATTTTGTACCCTCCAATGTCTCAAAATGAAGTACATCTAACCAATCAATTTAAATAAATAAAAATCAAAACTTTTTTAAAAGACTTATTTGTTCCTTTTTTTTTAAGGGTTAATTAGAGTTTAGACCCTAGAGTTTATACCGGTTTAGAGTTTACGTTCTGACATGTCAATTTAGAGAATTTGGACACTGAATTTAGTGTTACCATGCACATTTTAGGATCCAAAAATACCAAATTTAAGAATCATATTCTCTAAATGAATATGCTAGGACCTAAACTCTAGAGCCTAAACTCTAATTAGTACTTTTTTATAAGGTAAATTGTAGAGTTCCTCTTCTTTCTGCTTTTTTATTCTCTTTTTCTTTCCGTTCCTCGTCTCTTTTTTTCCTCTCGACTCCCTCTCCCACTCTCCCCCTTTATATATATATATATATATATATATATATATATATATATATATATATTCTCAATTTACATAACAATAAAGAGGAGCTAGGCAGCAAAGAAGTTAATATTTTCCTAACCTCTAAACTTGGTTCTGCTCCAATTGTGCGAAGTAACTCCAATGAAGAAGAGGATCATGGGAATTTTCCAACGTGGCGAGAAGGCACCAATCTCCTGCTAAATCCAATGGTTGAGAATGGATGTAAAATTCCTCAAAATTTTAAATATATTTCATAATTAATAAATAATAATACAAATTTTTAATAAGTTAAATGATAGGAAAATAAAGGAACATTATTCTAACTTTTTAAGGAATTTTTGGGAAACAAATATAATTATAAAGAGCCATTATAGTTTATGGAGATAATAATAATAAATATTATTAATATAGAATAATAATAAATAAGTGACAAAAAATGTGATAAAAATGGTCATAATAAAAGTTACATAAGAAGGTAAGGAACAATTAGTAACTAGAAAGAAATTAGAAAAGAAAATGAATTAAGAAACTAAAAGAAAAGAAAAGGAAAAAAAAACTAAATAAATATTCAAAATCTGGCGAGTCACTTACCACCCTCTCCCCCCCCCCCCCCCCCCCCCAACCCCGTTGAACCCGAAAAAAGAGGGGAAACCCCAAGTTTAAGTTTTCCGAAACCCAATTAAACCTTAACCAAATTATGACACACTTTTCAGTGCAAAGTGGATCACATGTGGTCACCGCTTTGAAACAAAATTACATTTTTTGCTCATGTGTCCAAATTAGACGAATGAGTAATATTTTTTGACTATCTCTCTAATTCAGACAATGCTGGTGATGTTTATTTTAGTATTCGGAGACTTCTGTTTCGCTTTCATATCTTCTGCTTTGCCGTGTGTGTCGTCTAGACGTCGAACTTCTTCCAAGCAAGTATACCTTGCCTTTATTAATATTTTTCATATATATATATATATATATATATATATATATATATATATATATATATATGTCTATATATGTCTGTGTGTGTGTGTGTGTGTGTGTGCTTGTTTTTAGTATTCATGATATTAAACTGCGCATCCAAGAAAGACTTGGTTGCAACGATGGAAGGCATCGTCTATTGTTTCTTGTTTACTATGCATGTTGACTTAGAGTTATGAGACCACCTATGATTATGAGTTATATTCTTATAGCTCCTATGCCCATGGCACATGCTTGATATGAGTTATGATTTAATTTAGGAGCCCCACTCACCGCGAACTCGACTAGCCATTGTTATGTGCGGGACGTGACTGCTATTAGTAGATTGTGTTAAAGACTGTAGCAGTTATGGTTGTACGAGTGGTAGATACTACTTGGAAGATTACATGGGGTAGGGAGTACATCTATTAGCTATTATTTATTTACTTTTCCTCTAGATGCCTCTAGTGTCTCGGATGAGCACTAGTACGCCGTGTATTTATTTATTTTTATTAGGAGAGCCCATGCGTGAAATATTGTTCTCAATTGCATCCACATAGACGATTAGTAGATCGTATGTATCATGATTACTGTATGTGGATTGTTTTATGTATCTTGTTACATCCAACTAAGGACCTAGTGATCTCTCCAAGTATAGCTGAGCCACAGTATCCTAAGGAGTACGGACCTGGACCAAACACTACTCTTGGTGATGATGAGTCTGCACTGCCAGAGTTTTTTTATTATATCTAAGTTATTTTTCGGACTTATTTAGTAGACTATTTTATATTAGAGGTCAGACTCCACTCTCTTTTTAGTTTGATATAGTCGTTGGAAGTGGATTTGTCTCCACCCGACTATTTATTCTTGGACTACTTCGTACTTAATTATTTGCTTCATTTGATTAGTATTTCCTTTATTGCTTTTGCGGATAAGATTTAGTTTGTGCCTTTGACTTATGACAATTATATACCACTTGTGAGCTAGAGTTCATATTACAGCGTACGTGTGTATTCGTGGGTCCCATATATTGGAGTAGCCTACGTATACATAGCATCTTGCATGATTGTGTAATCCTGGTCCTACGTATTTGGGACTGGCGTATGCCATATTTTTGTGGGGGCTCATGCAGGTCGAGAAAATATTGTTTCGGTTATGTTACCGTACTAAGCTTGCAAGCCGACACATTGGATTAGATTTTAGGATCTCATCCACTTATTTAAATTACCTCCCTTGATTTTATTTTCGAAATCTCTTTTGACTACGTGACTTGCATCTTGCTTGATCCCTTCCTGCATAAATCTTTTTTTTTTCATTCTTGATGGAGGTTAGGAAGATAGATAATATTAGGTATATACCCTATAGATCAATTACATTATTAGGTGGGTTACTTTGGTAATTAACGATGTATTAGAGAGATATAATTTAAGTTATGAACACGCAAAATTTTTGAGGATAGATAACATTTTAGAAATTTAGAAAATTTTATTTGATAATATAATCTTGATTTATAATTGATTGATTGAATCAAAAATGGGTAAAAAACTTAAGAATTTGGGATTGCTTGTACATGAAGCAATATGGTATTGGCTATGATATAAAATTTATCAAAGATAATCATTATTAAAAGGACTCGAGGAGATAAGACATATTTATATGACTACAATATTGTAATCAAAACTTTAGGATGAGATTAGATTTTAAATTTTATGATTAAATTCATATTTTAAGGATAAAGATATTCAAATTTAAATTTGAGCCAATTAAAATTTTAAGGATTTTGTATATGTTTAAGTTGATGATTTTAAAGAAATTAGATCGAGCAAAATATTGATAATTTTAATTTGAGAATTTAATTTTGAGGATAAGAGTGCCTTGATGATTTAAAATCTAGATATATTGGATTTAAAATTTATAATTCGAGGTTTAGATTTAAAATTGAATTTTGTGAGTTGAATCGTCCATTTAAATCTTAATGATGGGAATTGAAAAAAGGGGGGAAAGATTGACGATAATGAATCGATAATGGTTAGTAGTACGATAAGATTTATCTTAAGGCTTGACTAAGGATTATATAAAAAATGAATTTAAGGAATTAAACTATTGAATATAATGTTACAAGTTTAAACAAGAATCTTAATATTAGAAGTTATGATAAAATTATTGACGGTCAATAACGATTAATAATTTTGGATGGATTTATTTTCGAGATTTATAAATAAATTACTTAGAGAACTTTTGAAGAACCTAGAATTAAAGATTTGATTTGGTAAGAGAAGATGTGTTTTCATTCAGGAGCAAAGAGAAACTAGAATTGTCACGACCCGTACTCGAATGATTGGGGGCACGAGTATGTGGAAACGCCCAGCCTACACCGTAGTAACGAGGTTAAACGCTGTACTTGGTCATCAATACAATCTATCACCTCTCACAATAATATATCATAACCTTTCAATCATAATCTCAACTCCAAACGGAGGACAAGATGATAAAAATGGCAATATCAATACTCAATCACAATAATCTATAAGGAAGATATATGACACGATAATGATATAAAGGAATCAATAAAAGTCTAGAAATAAACATCTCAAATCAATATCAGAGTATAAGTGACTAGCCATCTCATCACCAAAAAATCTCAAATAAGATACAACTCAAATATCCCAAAGTTGGAACAACCCAATACAAATAAATGCTAAACTAGCTAAGTCACTACTAGTGCCTCCTCTACTGGAACGGGATCCTCATGGGGCTCCTGGATGTATCCCTCGTCTACTCCCAGTCCATAGTATGTAGGACAAAAGTTCTCTAAATTATCTGAAAAATATATCTAGTCAGGATTGGAGCAAAGCACATAAACTAATAACAGTTCCAATTAAATTGATAACGACTATAAAACAGTGAGTAATGAATATACATGATGGAAAAAATACTGGAAATGTAAGGAACTGGAAAAGCATATAATCATATCATAGGGAAACAACGAGCAATGAGTAAGAAGGTAAATGGTAAGCAGTGAAAAGCAGGTAAATGTAAATACTAGCAGGTATGAACTGGAATAGATAAAGAAGTAAACTAACTAAGTGTGTCACGGCCCGCACCCAGATATTCAGACATGAGTACGTGGTTACGCCCAGCCTACGCCATAGCATCAGCAGTAGAACGTTGTCTGGGTTAATTCTAACTGACTAAACATCTCAACAAAATATATATGGTACCTGTCAATCATCTCAACTCCAAACGGAGGAACGATATGGTATCTCACAAATGTAACTATACTCAATCATAATGCAAACTAAGCACGAATGGAATAACAAAGAAAAGAATCAAGATACAATCCACAAGTCTGAAATAATATACATGCCATGAATCTCAATAACAATCTAATACAAATCCACTAAAAACTAAACCTCCTCAGGCTCTGGATCTAAGTCCTCCTGGTCTATAGGAGTATCCTCTAATGGTAAGTCCTTCAGCGGCCCATAGAAAGTAGGACACTGATCTATGAGCCAATCATCTGGAAAAATATATCCAGTCAGGATTGGAGCGAAGTACATACCTCTGAAAGCAGTTTCAAATATATAATCGAGCATATAAAATAGATAATAGAAAAGAATACTAGATATCTAAACAATAGAATGAAATGAATTAGAGTGAACATGTAATGTACTGGAATGAAGAACAAATAATATGAATATCTGCAATAAAAAGGAATAACTGCAATCTAACTAATGTGCTTTGGAATACAAGTTCATTATGTAATCAGTTTAGATCGAACATGAATACAATAAGGTAACTCGATTACAAGTGTGGTATGTAATCGACATATACATGAATACACTCGGGCTTGATCTGTAAGCCCCCTGATTTTTCAAGAATTTTTCTGGAATTTTTCGGTATTTTTCTGTCATTAAAACCTAGGTATTTTCTAATTTGATAATTTTTTTAATTGCTACTAATTAATATTAAAATATTATGAAAATAATATTTTATGGTGTAAAATAGAAAACCGAGCATAGGGTAATTTTCGGTGAATTTATTGGACTCCGAAAACCCGTTTAAAGCCCTAAAAACTATATATAATTAAACCGTCTTAAACCCCTAAATAAACCGGGTTTATTCCAAATAAACCGAACTAAACCACACTGAACCGGATCCGGTCTAGTGAACCGCCCCTAGGCCCTAGCGGGTCGGATCCGGGTTCGACCCGACCCGCTTGAGACCCGACCCGAACCAAACCCTAATCCCAAACCGGGTCGGAAACACTGTTCCGACCCGGCGGCGCACCCTATTAATACCCCTCGATTTCTGTGCCCCGCCGCCGCCACCTTTCTCCAGATCCCGCGCGGCCGTCCCGCCATCACTCCTCACCTCCTCCCTCTTCTTTCTCAACCACCTTACGACCCTGCCCAGCACTCCAAAACCTCTATGCCTTCAACCCTCGGCCTCGACTCCTCCGGCGTCTCCCCCTGCTCCGGCCACTTTCCTTCTTCCCCAGCGTCTCCACCGGAACCCTAGCCTCCGCTGTTCCCTGCCCAGCTCCCGCATCCGCCCCGAGCGCTACCCCCGGCCAAAACCCTCTCCCCTCTCTTCCTCCCTCCGCCTCAATAGCTCCTCGCCGCCCAGGACCCGCAGGTCGAACCCCTCCGAGCTTCCCGCAACCTCAGACGCCTCCGCCGCCTTCGGTCAGAGCCGCCCCGGCGAGTAGCCGTCTGTCAGCGCTTCTCCGGCAAGTGATCAAAACCAAAACCCATAGCAGAGGATCCGGACACAGCAGAGGACACTCGGACACAGCCCTAAACCCTAACCCTAGTTTTGGACGCGTGTCGGACACGATTTAAACTCGGTTTTTCAGACCAGTTCAGGTACTCGTATCTCACCCCTCGTAGCTCTGATTTTAATTCCGTAAATTCCATCGCATAGCCTGTATGACCCTCTCGGTGCCCGTGCAAACCGCTCGGGGCATCGCGTGCTGTGGTGATCGCACACCGCGATCCAAAAACAGAAAAAATAATGCCCCGTTTCACCCCGGAACTGGGTACGCCCCGCCAAACGGGACGACTTGGTCGCACGCGATCTTTACCGAAATGTGCGCGACGTCGATACGGACGTGCATGATTTTGCAGAAGTCGATTCGGATGTGCGTGCACACCGGAATCAACGCGTATCCGCCGACACCGCCCCGTATCCGTCGATTCTGGAACACGCTGTAACTTCGTGTACATAAGTCGGATCGAGACGAAACTTGCGCCATCGGACTCGTAGCGATACGTTGGTCCTGTGACCCAAGTTTGGTTCGATTCTGAGAACGTTGACGAAATCGCGTGTCGTGGGCCCCACAAGCCCCGCTCGACGGGCGATTTTGTGATCGGCTCATCGGAATTCAATTATGAAAGTTCCGTTGGGTTCGTATCAGCGTTTTCGACCTGTTGACACTGAGTTTGGTGAATTTGGAGACCTTTGACCCTGACACGCTTTTCGGTGCAAAGTGGCCCACATGTGGACCCCGCTTTGGCCCGGAAATATCGTTTTGCCCTTGTGTCCAAATTGGACGTAAGGACAGGCGTTTCTAGCTATTTGATATTTTCTGAATCTAATGGTGATGTTTATTTCAGCAACCGGAGTAGTACCTGCAGATCACACTGAGACCAGAGCTACAGTTGGAGCCAGGACCCCAGGCAAGTGTACCTTGCCAAACTCTGCAGTATTGTTACCTATTTTCTTGCTTCATTATATTGCTGTGCATGCTTAATCTAGGACCGTGTGACGTACTTAGCGTCCGATTATAGTCGGGTGCCAACATCGTACGCGGTGTTGGGTACTGTCATCTAGAGATGGATATTCGTGACCCTTTACATTCTCGTACTTGTCTTATCAAGTACAGTATACCCAGGACACTTGACACCATTCATGAGACAGAATTTTTCTGAGATATTCATGGTAATTCTGTATAGGATACAGGTTTATGACATACACAGTTTACATGCTTAGATTATATCCGGACTTGTTGCATTAGTCTTGATCCTGCGTGTCATGGACATGAGACGTGAGATTTCATTGGGTGGAGAGAGTATTACCATATGAAAGGCTGATTATATTATATATTGTAATCTGGATGTGTCTTAGTCTCTGACACAGAGCTATGGCACCAGTTCTGGCCCTTCGAGAAAATACTGCTATGGGTTTCTCCGACACTGATCCTGTAGTAGTCTCAGCCCGAGTATGGAATAATGTTCTCATTTGCATATCACTTAGCTGGTTATTTACTTACCCTATTGTTCATTTATTGCTGTACTGCATTTATTTTGGCTTGTATTTTCTGTACCTTGCTGTCCCCTGAGGACCTGGATCCGGACTATGTCCCCAGGTATAGCTGACGAGATCTATCCCGAGGTATACGGGACCGGAGCATTGGCATTAGCAGGAGCAGGTGCCTACATTGGAGCAGAACCAGGATCTGAGGACGAGATCGTACCAGAGGACTTCTCTTGAGTATTAGCTTGAGATACTCATTATTTTCAGTTTCTAGTTATTTACTTTCCAGTCTATTTCATTGATGTAGCAGACTTGTACTCGGATTATTCTCCGAGATATTTTATTGAGATTTGTCAGTTATTTATTTACTTTATTTCTGTCATTTGATCTGTGATTATCTATTGTGGATGAGATTAGTATAGACTGTGACTGGTACCACTGGATCTACTTATTGTTATATCACAGCTTAAGTATGTCCTGATGGACCCATTAAATTGGGTTGTCTATCGGTGCGTACTGCTGGCCATTATCACGCGTCCGGTCCCTCGGTATTTTGGGACTGGGGCGTGACATGGTTTTTGTGGTGGCCCATGCAGGTCAACGACTAAATTGTTCGGTTTTAACTTAGGGACCGAGCAAGCCTGCAATAAGAATAGAATAAGTTTTAGGATCTCATCCACATGCTTGAAACGTTCTTGATATCTATATTGTATTCGAATTAAATTTCTTGCATCTTGCCTTGATTCCTGTGCGCCTCTTATAGTTTATTTTTGATGCAGAGTAATGGATTCAAGAACAAACGACGAAACTCCAGCAAACACACCAATAGGTGCGGTAGCCACCTACGGAGAAGATGAAGTGGCACCATTGAGTGGAGATCCCTCTACTCACCAAGGCAGCCAAGCAGATCAGCATGCTCCTAGATTTCGGCGAGACGACATCCCACCGCCTCCGCAGTTCATTCCACCAATGCCTGTATTCCCACCAGGACAGCCTATGGACGGACAGCAGATGTTCCAAATGATCTACGCAATGATGCAGGCCCAACAGCATATTTATCAAGAAGCTCAACGTCGTGAAGCAGATTACTTGAGGAAGAGCATAGTAAATGCATTGGATCAGGCCAACCTACCAACTCGCCGACAACCGACGGGCTCTATCACCGACTTCCGCCAGCTGAAGCCCCGCACCTTCTCAGGCAAGGAGGAACCTACTGAAGTTCATGAGTGGCTTACCAACATACGACATCAATTAGAAGCAGCAGAGCTACCACAGGAACGTTGGATGACTGCCGTCAGAATGCAATTGACGGACAATGCACATCACTGGTGGCTATCTGAGGAGACACGGCTCGGACCAGACCGAGTCACTTGGGAGGAGTTCTCCAGACTCTTTCAAGAGATGTACATTCCAGCTACCGCTCGATCAGAACTCAGAGACAAGTTCAACCGCCTTATCCAAGGCAATATGACAGTGGAAGAGTATAACGCAGAATTTATTCGTCTGAGTCGCTTCGCCCCTACCTTGATTCCGACAGAAGAAGAGAAGGCCGAGAAGTTCTTCGATGGACTAAACTTCGAGCTACAGAAACTAATTGGATCCATTACGCCCACATCCTACTCGGACGTCCTTGCTGCAGCCCGACGCCTGGAGCGCGTCACAAGGAGAGAGACCAGTTCGAAGCGGACTTCCATATCAGCACCAGCCAGAGCACCACAAGAAGAATCTGCAAAGAGACCTCACCTACAGCAACAGCAGAACGCATCTACACCACAAGTAATAGTCCTCTATACTTGTCACTACTGTGGCAAAGCAGGCCATCTCGCCAGGGAATGCAGACGCAGGTTAGGACTATGCTTAGGTTGTGGATCCAGACAGCATGCAGTGAGAGACTGCCCTGAGCGTAAAGAAGGAGCACCAAGGGCAAACCAACAAGCTCTACCAGCACCAGAAGGATATCAACCAAGGCCACCATTGGCACCTCGACCAGCACCCTTCCAGCAGGCCCAGCAACAACAGAGGGCACCCCATCAAGGACGCGGACAAGCTTATGCGATGACTTTGGAGGATGCGCAAATTCATGGAGTAGCTAATGCGCGTAAGTTTTTATAGTTTCTGTTTCTTGTATTGTTTTAGTTTTTGCATGTTGGTTCGTGACCCTGGCCTTCACCTAGTAATTTTGAGATTGCTTAATAACCTAGAATGTTTTATAATTGATAACCTAATATGTTTTAAGTGATAATCTAGTTTTTCTGAACTGTAGTCTTCTAAATCTCCTTCATACGGGAGATTGTATAACCTTTAATACAAAGGAAAAACTATTTTCCTTTGTATTATTCTTACACCCTCAACCTTGACTCTCCTTGATCATGATGTGCTTCGAACAATATTTGCAACCGTGTCATCTTTGTTGACCGGTTATTCTTTTAATTGCGATGACGCAATCCTCGTAAGGGGGGTAGATTGTAAGCCCCCTGATTTTTTAAGAATTTTTCTGGAATTTTTCGGTATTTTTCTGTCATTAAAACCTAGGTATTTTCTAATTTGATAATTTTTTTAATTGCTACTAATTAATATTAAAATATTATGGAAATAATATTTTATGGTGTAAAATGGAAAACCGAGCATAGGGTAATTTTTGGTGAATTTATTGGACTCCGGAAACCCGTTTAAAGCCCTAAAAACTATATATAATTAAACCGTCTTAAACCCCTAAATAAACCGGGTTTATTCCAAATAAACCGAACTGAACCACACTGAACCGGACCCGTTCTAGTGAACCGCCCCTAGGCCCTAGCGGGTCGGATTCGGGTTCGACCCGACCCGCTTGAGACCCGACCCGAACCAAACCCTAATCCCAAACCGGGTCGGAAATACTGTTCCGACCCGGCGGCGCACCCTATTAATACCCCTCGATTTCTGTGCCCCGCCGCCGCCACCTTTCTCCAGATCCGGCGCGGCCGTCCCGCCATCACTCCTCACCTCCTCCCTCTTCTTCCTCAACCACCTTACGACCCTGTCCAGCACTCCAGAACCTCTACGCCTTCAACCCTCGGCCTCGACTCCTCCGGCGTCTCCCCCTGCTCCGGCCACTTCCCTTCTTCCCCAGCGTCTCCACCGGAACCCTAGCCTCCGCTGTTCCCTGCCCAGCTCCCGCATCCGCCCCGAGCGCTACCCCCGGCCAAAACCCTCTCCCCTCTCTTCCTCCCTCCGCCTCAATAGCTCCTCGCCGTCGAGGACCCGCAGGTCGAACCCCTCCGAGCTTCCCGCAACCTCAGACGCCTCCGCCGCCTTCGGTCAGAGCCGCCCCGGCGAGTAGCCATCTGTCAGTGCTTCTCCGACGAATGATCAGAACCAAAACCCACAGCAGAGGATCCGGACACAGCAGAGGACACCCGGACACAGCCCTAAACCCTAACCCTAGTTTTGGACGCGTGTCGGACACGATTTAAACTCGGTTTTTCAGACCAGTTCAGGTACTCGTATCTCACCCCTCGTAGCTCTGATTTTAATTCCGTAAATTCTATCGCGTAGCCTGTATGACCCTCTCGGTGCCCGTGCAAACCGCTCGGGGCATCGCGTCCTGTGGTGATCGCACACCGCGATCCAAAAACAGGAAAAACAACGCCTCGTTTCACCCCGGAACTGGGTACGCCCCGCCAAACGGGACGACTTGATCGCACGCGATCTTTACCGAAACGTGCACGACGTTGATACGGACGTGCAGGATTTCGCAGAAGTCGATTCGGATGTGCGTGCACACCGGAATCAACGCATATCCGCCGACACCGCCCCGTATCTGCCAATTCTGGAACATGCTGTAACTTCGTGTACACAAGTCGGATCGAGACGAAACTTATGCCATCGGACTTGTAGCGATACGCTGGTCCTGTGACCCAAGTTTGGTTCGATTCTGAGAACGTTGACGAAATTGCGTGTCGTGGGCCCCACAAGCCCCGCTCGACGGGCGATTTTGTGATCGGTTCATCGGAATTTAATTCTGAAAGTTCCATTGGGTTCGTATCAGCATTTCCGACCTGTTGACACTGAGTTTGATGAATTTGGAGACCTTTGACCCTGATATGCTTTTCGGTGCAAAGTGGCCCACATGTGGACCCCGCTTTGGCCTGGAAATGTCGTTTTGCCCTTGTGTCCAAATTGGACGTAAGGATAGGCGTTTTTAGCTATTTGATATTTTCTGAATCTAATGGTGATGTTTATTTCATCAACCGGAGTAGTACCTGCAGATCACACTGAGACCAGAGCTACAGTTGGAGCCAGGACCCCAGGCAAGTGTATCTTGCCAAACTCTGCAGTATTGTTACCTATTTTCTTGCTTCATTATATTGCTGTGCATGCTTAACCTAGGACCGTGTGACGTACTTAGCGTCCGATTATAGTCGGGTGCCAACATCGTACGCGGTGTTGGGTACTGTCATCTAGAGATGGATATTCGTGACCCTTTACATTCTCGTACTTGTCTTATCAAGTACAGTATACCCAGGACACTTGACACCATTCATGAGACAGAATCTTCCTGAGATATTCATGGTGATTCTGTATAGGATACAGGTTTATGACATACACAGTTTACATGCTTAGATTATATCCGGACTTGTTGCATTAGTCTTGATCCTGCGTGTCATGGACATGAGACGTGAAATTTCATTGGGTGGGGAGAGTATTACCATATGAAAGGCTGATTATATTATATATTGTAATCTGGATGTGTCTTAGTCTCTGACACAGAGCTATGGCACCAGTTCTGGCCCTTCGAGAAAATACTGCTATGGGTTTCTCCGACACTGATCCTGTAGTAGTCTCAGCCCGAGTATGGAATAATGTTCTCATTTGCATATCACTTAGCTGGTTATTTATTTACCCTATTGTTCATTTATTGCTGCACTGCATTTATTTTGGCTTGTATTTTCTGTACCTTGCTTTCCCCTGAGGACCTGGATCCGGACTATGTCCCCAGGTATAGCTGACGAGATCTATCCCGAGGTATACGGGACCGGAGCATTGGCATTAGCAGGAGCAGGTGCCTACATTGGAGCAGAACCAGGATCTGAGGACGAGATCGTACCAGAGGACTTCTCTTGAGTATTGGCTTGAGATACTCATTATTTTCAGTTTCTAGTTATTTACTTTCCAGTCTATTTCATTGATGTAGCAGACTTGTACTCGGATTGTTCTCCGAGACATTTTATTGAGATTTGTCAGTTATTTATTTACTTTATTTCTGTCATTTGATCTGTGATTATCTGTTGTGGATGAGATTAGTATAGACTGTGACTGGTACCACTGGATCTACTTATTGTTATATCACAGCTTAAGTATGCCCTGATGGATCCATTAAATTGGGTTGTCCATCGGTGCGTACTGCTGGCAATTATCACGCGTCATAAGAAAATTAAGATAGTAGAAAAGAAAAGATATAAGTAATAAAAATAAAAAATAATTATAGATAAAGAACAAATAAAAAGATGAAAAAAATAAAATTAAAAAATAAAAAAATAAGATAAGATAGAATAGTTAAAATAGAAAATAAAAAAATAAAAAATAAAAAATAAAGAAAATAGAATAAATTAATATAATAAGAATTTAAAGTAAAAAGTAATAGATTAAGAAATAGATAAAAAATAAAAAAAATTAAGAAGATAAAAAAAATAAGAGAAATTAAATTAGAATGGATAGAATAATTAGAATGGGAGAATATTATAAATACAGTTCTAGAACATAAGATATATATACTATTATGAAATAAAAACTAAAAAAAATGTACTCGCCTGATGTCCTGAGCAAGGTGTGTCTCTCGATGCCCAAGATGGTGTCAAACAGACCTATATATGGTATATTGCATCAATACAAGATTTGGAAAATAAATAAATTAAACTAGTTCAATTCTAGGTCATAAAGCCATTTCTAAGTCAAAATAGTCAAACTAGGTCAACTCTTGGTCAAACTAGTCAAACTTGGTCAAACTAGCTATTTCTAGGTTGTATGAGTCTAACTCTAGGATATTAGGTCCATACACTATGTAACATGGCCATACTAGCTATGTTAAGATACTAGGATACAAATAAAGTACCGTATCATAGGATATGCAAGCTATTAGATATGATATATATATATATATATATATATATATATATATATATATATATATATATATATATATATATATATATATATTGTTGTCTGATAAAATAAACGAAAGATATGAAAACGAGGCTTTATACGAAAATCCGCTCTTTATGTTTACAAACAAGCAGTACAATTAATCCTATACGAGGATGTCGAGTACAATTTTTTAATCTGGGTAAATATTGCTATAGGAGTCTGATCTACAGTCGTCACTTTGTTCCTTGGACCACACGATGATGAAGAAGTGCCGTAGAAGACAGAAAGCAGCTTCGAAGGTTGCTAAAGAGAGTGGATGCTCGATGCCAAAGTCGTCGATCACTACCCTTTGCCTGAGCTCTGGATTCTTCTCTCTCTCGACCATTTTCTCTCCTCGATCTGATACTTTATTTTTTGACCTGGACCTCTGTTGATAGAGGTCTCTATTTATAGAGTTTTAGTGACAGTGACCACTCAGTCGGTGTAAAAACCGAGTAGTGGAAAGTACAACACCCTTTTATACGACGGTTACAATAACCATTGCCCGCGTATAGATGACCTTTTTAATGAGCGTGTGATGCGTGTCAATTAAGAGACAACGCGTATAACTGCTACGAAGATCACGGCGTAGAAGCCACGTAGGTAGTTATCCTTTGTGTAGAAGAGGTTGGCGTAGAAGCCAATAACTGTCACTATGGCGTAGAAGCCAAGTAGGCATAGAAGCCGAGTAAGCGTAGAAGCCGAGTGAGCATAGAGGCCGAGTGGGCGTAGAAGCCGAGCGGGTACAGAAGATAGCTGATCCTCTTCTGCTGACTGAGGCCTGAGTTGGCAAAATGTGCCAAAGTGATGATATGGACGTCTTAGCCGAAATTACGGCTCTTGGAGATATAATCAAATCTCTTGCATTAAATGCAGAGATCTGCCCCCATCCTGCGCATTAAATACAGAGGCGTGTCTTTAGTATTTGACATCATTCAGCACATTAAATGCAGATACGCGCCTCGAATCCTGTACGAAGAGTAACTGCTGATGTGGCAGTCTGTTTGTCTTCTGCGGAGCGTAAGAAGCTCGCGTCTGCCTGTGTAAAACTAGGCAGCGTATCTCCTTATATACGTAAAAGCAGTTTACGCAAAGGGGATGTCACTAAACGACGGTTCGGTGACATTTAATCAAATTTCCTGCATTAAATGCAGAGATCCGCCATCATCCTGCGCATTAAATGCAGAGGCATATTTTGAAGGTCTGCAATCCTTTCTGTGCATTAAATGTAGAGACGTGCCTCGAGCTCTGTCATCACTCTGTGTATTAAATGCAAAGATGTGCCTCGAGCCCTGTACGAAGAGCAGATTTTGACATGGCAGGCTGTTTGTCTTCTGTGGAGCATAAACAGCTCACATCTGCCTGTGTAAAACTAGGCAGTGTATTCCTTTGTATGCGTAAAAGCGGTTTACGCCAAGGAAATGGCAGTAAATGACAGCCTGGGTTGCAGTGTCGTGCCATCATTATAGCCGTCGCTTGGGTAGCCGTGCAGTACTCTTTGTCAAGAGTCCAGACGTCAGGTTCATTGCATGATCTGACAGGTTCATTTCGAAGAATATGAAGCGTTCCTCGTACACTTCAATGCTACATTGAAAGCGGATGAGTTTTACGCCATAAAGGCGATGTAGCACCCTTTTTACGCTGAAGCAGCCTGGACATACTGCATTACGCGGATGGTCCTTGAGCTTATATTTTATGCTGTGCTCAGCGGAGAAAGCTCTGTTGCACGTAGTGGCTCTGAAGTCATCTTTTTATGCTGCCCCGCATCAACATGCTGCGTATAGCTATCCAGCATAATTTTTATGCTTCTACAAGACCCCCTTCAAAGCTTTTAAATTTCTCGTAATTTGAAACGCTTTGAATGAAGCATGAAACGGTCAAGTCTGATACGTCCTTCAAGGCTGACTTTATGGCGGAGTTATTGGGGATCCGTTGGGATTCGGGGGGCTCTCTCTTGCCTATAAAAGGCTGAGGAGTTTAACCTGTTCTTCCCACATTTCCTTCACCACACAGAGATGATCGCCGGAGTTCGTCGGGTCGATTTGAGGAAGAAGAAGACCATGTTCTTCCAGCATGTAAGGAGCCGAAAAAGATGGCGTCTTCGAGAAAATGTCCACTGCAACGATGGATCATGGAAGGATATCATAGCCTCCTTTGCTTGGGATATTCAGCAACTTTGTATGGCGGTTCTTCCAGAGAAAGGAAGGGTCGTATTTGACCACACAGCTTATAAACTGTATTTTCTCCTGGTATTTGCGGACGAGAGCAGACAAACTAGCTGTCGTCCTCCAGTATTAAGTTGGGTGAAATATCTCAACTCAATCTGTTACGGCGTACGGAGGATGGGATCTGCATAATTTAAGCATGCCCAATTTTGTATCCTCCCGCCGTTGATCATATGTCAGTCGGTTTGCGGAAACCGACTAACTGCTGGAGAAGATGGATGAAGAATTCCGCCCATGCGAGAACCTGGCAGAACAGATTCTGGGCGCGATCTTCAGACGATGATGAGGAAGTCCTTTATAGAGTGGATTTCCCTCATATGTAATCATGAAAATGAAGAAAAACCCCTTGTAGAATGGATTTCCCTCATATGTAATCATATTTTTATTAAAATCGTCTTCTTCTGTGCATATGATCATCTTGCCATATTTTGCTGTAAAGTTTGAATATGTGTAGCTTCCACACGTCTAGTAACTTTACGCCGACTCTATTAGAAAGAGTGCTAGGTCCCGTCTTGTCTTTTATGCATAACTAGGGATGCGTAGAAAGCCGCTTAGCATTCGAGTATTCGAATTGTCCTGCTATTAGGAATGAGGAACCACGTAGAATTCTGAACTTTCGCTTCTGATAAACAGAATTCTTGTTCAGACATCATCTTCAGGAATATTTTCTCAAAAATCCCTTGGAACAGGGCGAGAAATGGCTGTCAAAAACTGAGTCGCCATCTTGAATTCGTAGATGAAATATTCAGACTGGATTCTGGATGAACCTCCAATCGACCCATGGAGAAGAGTCATTTTCAATGTTGAACTCTGTATGCTTCAGGTACTTGGGATATGTTGAGGTCAAGAAGGAGTATCTTCTGTGTGAACTCTTGTAATTGACCGCCTTGAGAATCGTTCAGATGTACGCGTACTCTGGCCTGCGTATCTTTCAGATGTGCGGAAAGTCATAGCATAAAATCATAAGTTCGTAGCCTCTCGAGCGTAAAAGCTGCTGAGCATGAGAGCATCCGGGCGTAGAACTGTAGATTTTTAGCTACTGAAAAGGAAATCTTTCGAGCGTGAAATTGTGGATCTGTTGCCTCTGAGCGTAAAAGCCACCGAGCGTGAAATCATAGATTTGTAGCTGCTGAGCGTGAAGTCGTAGGTTTGTAGCCTCTCGAGCGTAAAAGCTACCGAGCATAAAAGTATCCGGGCATAAAACCATAGACTTATAGCCTGTGAGCGTAAAACCGTAGATCTGTAGCTGTCGAGCGGAGAAAGCTCCTTAGCGTAAAAACCACGAATCTGCTTTGCACGAAAACTTTTCGAATTCGCTGACTGTCCGCCTTCTCTGAGTAATAGGCTGACGTAGTACCCAATCATAACCAAATATTAATTATGAGATTTGGTTCAGGATTCGAGGAGTCCATCCGAACTCTATATATATCCCAAGCTTTTGAGAGAAAAACTTTTCATCCGTTTTCTGCGAAAGAAAGCCTTCGACTATTCGAGTTCTTGTTCATTTCTTCTCCGAGCCTTCAAAGTTTTCAGTAATGGCCCCGAAACAAATCCCCTCTAAGGGAAAGAATGTTGATTCTTTTTCTCGTTCTTCTGCTCAAGCGAGAGCGTCTTCGGTCGGGCAAGGCGAACTTCATTCCGAGCGAAGTATTCCGCCGACGAGCAGTGCACCCGGCCTTAGAGGTAGATCTTCTGGGACGAAAAAGAACGACTGAAAATCCTTCGCACACGTTGTACGTGAACGCGCTAGGTCATCTTCTGTGCTGATAGCCTCTTTGAGGAAGATGATGCACAGAGACGTTTCATCTTTTACGCCCACATTTCTAATGTGTCAGCGTAAAAACTCCATATTTTTATAGTTGGGCGTAAAAGCACCGACTGTCGAAACTTGGCGTATAAAATTTGAGTGTTACGCTTCTGGATAGAAATTTCGGCGTAATAACTCAACTTTATCAGTCTGGCGTAAAGCACAGACTGTATACTGCCAACCTTGAATTTTACGTTTAGGAAATGGATTCCAGCGTAAAAACCCAAGTTTTTACAGTCTTGGCGTAAAGCACAGACTGTTGATATTTTTTTTGGCATATGCTGCAAGATTTGTACATTCTAGTATAGGAACTGATATATTTTTCTTGCACTCTTGCAGTTAACTTGCATGCGTCTCCGCTAGCCGATGTGATGAGTTCTGCCGCCGGGATGCTGCACTCCAACTATCTGGAGGATCTGTCGCATGTGACATTTCCTATCTCCGGGCCCCAGTACCCTGAAGGAAGGAAAATTTTGATATCGACTCAGGGCGAACGAACGCTGCTGAACATAATTAATGGAGAGCCCCTGACGTACATAGAAGGGTACCAATACATAAAGTCGGCTTTTCTCTTCGGGGACATGATTGACAAGCAGTCCCAGACGAAGCCCAAGAAAGAACTCTGGGTTTTTCCTACTGGGAGCTTGGTTTTTGTCACGCCCCAGTCCCAAAATATCGAGAGACCAGACACGTGGCAATGGCCAGCAGTACACACCGATGGACAAATCCAATTTAATGGATCCATCGAGGCGTACTTAAGCTGTAGTGCAACAATAAGTAGGTCCAATGATACAAGTCACAGTCTATACTAATCTCATCCACAACAGATAATCACAGATCAAATGCCAGAATAATGCAAATAGAATAAACTAACAATTCTCAATGAAAGTGTCTCGGAGAATAATTCGAGAACAAGTCTGACATTTCCGGGTCAAAGCGGGGTCCACATGTGGGCCAATTTGCACCAGAAAATATATCGGGGTCAAAAGTCTCCAAATTCATCCAACTTAGTGTCAACAAGTCAGGAACAATGTTACGAACCCAACAGAACTTCCAGAATTGGATTCCGATGAACCGATCACAAAATCGTCCGTCAAGTGGAGCTTGTGGGGCCCACGATACGCGATTCTGTCAACGTTCTCAGAATCGAACCAAACTTGGGTCACAGGACCAGCGTATTGCTATGAGTCCGATGGCGCAAGTTTCGTCTCGATCCGATGTGTGTACACAAAGTTACGACGGGTTCCAGAACCGACGGATACGGGGCGGTGTCGACGGATACGCGTTGATTTCGGTGTGCACGCACATCCGAATCAACTCCTTTAAAATCCCACACGTCCGTATCGATAGCGCACACGTTTTGGTGAAGACCGCACGTGACCAAGTCGTCCTGTTTGGCGGGGCGTACTCGGTTCCGGGGTGAAGCAGGGCGTTGTTTTTCCTGTTTTTGGATCGTAGTTCACGATCACCACAGGACGTGACACACCGAGCGGGTTGCACGGGCATCGAGGGGGTCACACAGTCTACACGTCACAACTGACGGAAATGAAATCGGAGCAACGAGGAGAGAGAAAACGATACCTGAACAGGGCTCCGTGAACCGAGATTTCCTCGTATCCGAGTGTCTGTTTCGTGTCCTGATCGTGTCCTGGTCGTGTCTGAAATAGGGCAGCGGACGGTCGACCTAGGGTTGTTGTGTCGGGTCGTGCGGCGAGCGGGGAGGCACTCGCGGGCGGCAGCGGCGAGGTCGGGTGTGCTCGGCGGAGCTCTCGGCGGCGGCTTAGGGCTGCTACTGTCGCTGATGTTAGTCGGAGAGGGAGATTTGGGCTGCGGGTGGCCGTGGGGCGGTGCTCGGCGGCTAGGGCGGAGGGTGCTCGGGGCTGGAGGGCGGTGGTTGATGGTGGTCGGGTCGTGGCGGAGGAGGAAGGGATGGGCAGCGGAGTGGACGCGGGAGGGTCGAGGGGATGAGGGGGTTGTCGAGCGGCCGAGGACGGGCGGCTGAGCTAGGGGCGGGGGTCGGCATGGACGCGGCTGGGTGGCGCCGGAGACTCGCCGGAGGGGGGTAGGGAAAAGGGGCAGCGGAGGTTAGGGTTAGGTTTAGGAAATTAGGGATTTTTAGGGATTAGGGATTTGGGATTTTCCTTTTCTTTTCTTTTTCTTTTTGTTTGTGGAGAAAAACTAGGAAAAGTATGAATTTATACATACAGAAATTTGGACTAGGGTTTGACCTAGGATTTGGGCTGGGTCAACGCTCGTTGGGCTTGGCTTCTGCTCTCATGGGGATGTTGGGCGTTTGGCACGGGTTTAATTCGGTTTAATTCTTCATGGTTTTTAAGGCTTTAAACGGGTTTCCGGAGTCCAATAAATCCGCAGAAAATTACCCTGTGCCCGGTTTTCCATTTTACACCATAAAATATTATTTTCATAATATTTTGATATGAATTAACCATAATTAAAAATCATTTAATTGCAAAATGCCTAGGTTTTAAATACAGAAAAATCCCAGAAAATTATGAAAAAATCCAAATTAAAAAATTTTAAAAATTAGAGGATTTACAATCTACCCAACTTATAAAAAATTTATCCTCGAAATTAAAATATGGTAGGGTTCTCTCTATCCAATCTCACTTGATTACAGTCTAAAGGATTCCTCTCAAGTGAACATTGCAATTTTTACCCAACTTAGAATTTACCCATCTATCATCTAAAGCTATACATCTAATAAAGATATGCCCCAACTTATTTAATCATGTTATTGAATCCTCAAGTCTTTAACACCAAACATATCACCTATGATATTCCCTTAATCATATATAAAAGGGTCATCAACAATGCGACCGGCCTGTGGAGTATATCTAGTACTGTCTATATATCAAACTTATACCAAGCACGAGGTTTCATCTTTCCGAAATAAGGGAAGATGAAGATCAATAATAAAGAGTTCAAGGGTGAGGTAATAGAATAGAAGTATCAGGATCAAGGCGTTTAACGAATTTAAATGGGATTTGTCAAGACAATTGTGGATTGAAATCCTATTCTGGTAATCCTTTGTTCGCATGCTCGTATTAGTACAGTTATGTAACTGATACGATATGCTCAGACATATCTAGAGGGCAAGTATATCAGTCAACTATATATCTCAATCCACGTGAAGTAGTCGTGCAAAGAGCGAACCAAAATGCACTAAGGTTGATCAGACCGTAGTACACTGATTATGAATAGACAATTGTATTAGTGTGTCGACCCAATAATACATATGTCATGAACAAGCTTGATAAAAATGAGCTTGCAAAACTAGGCTATATTAGCAGCATAAGTCAAGGTAGTACAACAAATATAAGTACGCTAGATGATGATGAAAGGAGGTACAACTTAATTCAAGTTCACAAAACAACCCAAAATAAGCACAATAACAAAAGACTCTATAATCTCTACGGTTATCAATTATAAGCAAGTTCAAAATTACATAGGTTAAGGCTGAGATCACGAACCAATAGGCACGAGATAAACGCGTATTAGCTACTCCATGGGTCTGTGCGTCTTCCAAAGTCATCGTTGGAGCTTGTTCCCGTTCTTGCAGTTGATTCCTCTGTTGTTGTTGAGCCTGCAGGAAGAGTGTTGTTTGTGGTGCCAAGGGTGGCCTCGGCTGATTCCCTCCTGGGGCTGGTGGTCTGACTCCTTCAACTCTCGTTTGCGGTGCCTCTAATGCTGGAGAGGCTGGCCTTGGTCCTGGTGACATTAGCGCTCTTTCTCGACGTTCGGGGTATTCCTTTATTAAATGCTGACTGGATCCGCAAGCTAAGCATAATTTTCTTTTATGTCTGCACTCGTTCTCTATATGGCCTCACCTGCGACAATATGGACAGACAGGTATTTCTTGAGGAGGTGCTTCTGGTGGCTGGTGCATGTGTGACTTCTTTACAATTTCTTCCTGTGGTGCTCCGGCTGGTGCTAATGTGGCTGGTTGATGAATCATCAATGCTTTCTGTCGATGTTGAGAACAGTCCTTGGCTAAGTGTTGACTGGTTTCGCAAATCAAGCATAATCCTAACTTGCGTCTGCACTCCTTCTCAATATGGCCTTCCTTGCGACAATGCTGACAAGTAGGAAGAAATAAGGCTCTGGGTACTGCTCTCGGTGGTGGATTCATCTGTGGTCGCTTTGTAGCTCTTTCCTATTGTGCTTGGTCTGGTGTTGATGCATACGGCCGCTTCTGGCTGGACTCTATCCTTGTGTTGCACTCTATGGCCTGTGATGTAGTAAGAACGTCCGTTGCAACGGAGCTAATTATCTTCTATAACTCCGAGCTAAATCTGTCAATGAATTTCTCTGCTTGGTTTTGCTGAGCTTCTTCCTGAACCTTCTGGTGGGCTTGCATCATCGAGTAGAACATTTGAAACATTTGTTGTTCGTCCATAGCCTGCCCTTGTGGAACGGTAGGCATCGGTAGAGTAAACTGCGTCGATGGTGGAACGTCATCTTCCTGGATTCTCGAGGCATGCTGACTTGCTTGCTGTGATGATGGACCTTCACTAACTGGTGTCACTTCATCTCCGTTGGTTATCACAACACCTTCTGGTATTTCTGGATGAGTCTCGTCGCGTGCTTGTGAATCCATTGCTCTACATCAAAATAAACTATAAGAGGCATACAGGAATCAAGGTAGGATGCAAGTCAAGAATTTAATTCAAATCCGATATAGATATCAAGAACGTTTCAATCAAGTGGATGAGATCCTAGAAACTTATCATATTCTTATTACAGGCTTGCTCGGTCCCTAAGTTAAAACCGAATAATTTAGTCGTAGACCTGTATGGGCCACCACAAAAACTTTATCACGCCCCAGTCCCAAAATATCGAGGGACCAGACACGTGGCAATGGCCAGCAGTACACACCAATGGACAAACCCAATTTAATAGATCCATCGGGGCATACTTAAGCTGTAGTACAACAATAAGTAGGTCCAATGATACAAGTCACAGTCTATACTAATCTCATCCACAACAGATAATCACAGATCAAATGCCAGAATAATGCAAATAGAATAAACTAACAATTCTCAATGAAAGTGTCTCGGAGAATAATTCGAGAACAAGTCTAATACATCAATGTAATAGGCTGGAAATAAAATAACTAGAAACAGAAATAAATGAGTATCTCAAGCCAATACTCAGGAGAAGTCCTCTGGTACGATCTCGTCCTCGGATCCTGGTTCTGCTCCAATGTAGGCACCTGCTTTTGCTCCTGCTAATGCTCCTGTATTGTATAACTCTGGGTGGATCTCCTCTGCTAATCCTGGGGATATAATCCGGATCTAGGTCCTCAGGGGACATAGTAAGGTACAGATAATACAAGCCAAAATAAATGCAGTGCAGCAATAATAAAATAAATAGGGTAAGTATGTAACCATCTATGTAAAAATGCAAGTGAGAGCATCACGAGTACTCAGGCTGAGCCACTACAAGTTCTGTGTCTGGGAGCCGGTAGCAGTAATAATGAGTAATGGGCCAAGCTCGGGCTTCAGAGTCTTGTGCCTCACAATAATAGGGGGTTTATATATATAATCAGCCTGTAGCCTGTGTGTCTCTCCCCACCCCATGTAATCACATGTCTCATGTCCACGATGCATCATGTCCATGTCACGCACAATCATCTCTAATGCAGCAAGTCATAATAAGATCTAAGAATATAATGTCTATGTCATGTAACCTGTATCCTATACAGAATCACCATGAATATCTCAGAAAGATCATGTCTCGTGAATAGTGTCAAGTGTCCTCGATTATAGTGTACTTGATAAGACAAGTAGAAGAATGCAAAGGGTCACGAATGTCCATCTCTAGATGACAATACACAACACTGCGTAAGGTGTTGGCACCCGACTAATAATCGGACGCTAAGTAAGTCACACGGTCCTAGGTCAAGCATGCACAAAATATATATATACCAAGGAAATATGCAACAAGAACTGCAAAGTTGGCAAGGTATACTTGCACAACGATGTATAACTAAGTCAAGAAAATAAGTAGCAAAACTGCAGGATTTGGCAAGGTACACTTGTCTGGGTTCCTGGCTCCAACTGTAGTTCTGGTCTTAGCGTGATCTGCAGGTACTACTCCGATTGCTGAAATAAACATCACCATTAGATTTAGAAAATATCAAATAGCTAGAAACGCCTGTCCTTGAGTCCAATTTGGACACAAGGGCCAAAATGATATTTCCGGGTCAAAGCGGGGTCCACATGTGGGCCACTTTGCACCGGAAAATGTGTCGGAGTCAAAGGTCTCCAAATTTGTCCAACTTAGTGTCAACAAGTCAGGAACGATGATACGAACCCAATAGAACTTCCAGAATTGGATTCCGATGAGCCGATCACAAAATCGCCCGTCAAGTGGAGCCTATGGGGCCCACGATATGCGATTCTGTCAACGTTCTCAGAATCGAACCAAACTTGGGTCACAGGACCAGCGTATTGCTACGAGTCCGATGGCACAAGTTTCGTCTCGATCCGACGTGTGTACACGAAGTTACGACAGGTTCTAGAACCGACAGATACGGGGCGGTGTCGACGGATACGCGTTGATTCCGGTGTGCACGCACATCCGAATCAACTTCTGCGAAATCCCACACGTCCGTATCGACAGCACGCATGTTTCGGTGAAGATCGCACGCGACCAAGTTGTCCCGTTTGGCGGGGCGTACTCGGTTCCGGGGTGAAGCAGGGCGTTGTTTTTCCTATTTTTGGATCGTGGTTCGCGATCACCACAGGACGCGACGCACCGAGCGGGTTGCACGGGCATCGAGGGGGTCACACAGTCTATGCATCACAACTGACGGAAATAAAATCGGAGCAACGAGGAGAAAGAAAATGATACCTGAACAGGGCTCCGTGAACCGAGATTTTCTCGTGTCCGAGTGTCTGTTTCGTGTCCTGATCGTGTCCTGGTCGTGTCTGAACTAGGGCAGCGAACGGTCGACCTAGGGCTGCTGTGTCGGGTCGTGCGAAGAGCGGGGAGGCGCTCGCGGGCGGCAGCGGCGAGGTCGGGTATGCTCGGCGGAGCTCTCGGCGGTGGCTTAGGGCTGCTGCTGCCGCTGATGTTAGTCGGAGAGGGAGATCGGGGCTGCGGGTGGCCGTGGGGCTGCGCTCGACGGCTAGGGCGAAGGGTGCTCGGGGCTGGAGGGCGGTGGTTGATGGTGGTCGGGTCGTGGCGGACGAGGAAGGGATGGGCAACGGAGTGGACGCGGGCGGGTCGAGGGGATGAGGGGGTTGTCGAGCGGCCGAGGACGGGCGGCTGAGCTAGGGGCGGGGGTCGGCGTGGACGCGACTGGGTGACACCGGAGACTCGCCGGAGGGGGTTAGGGAAAAGGGGCGGTGGAGGTTAGGGTTAGGTTTAGGAAATTAGGGATTTTTAGGGATTAGGGATTTGGGATTTTCCTTTTCTTTTCTTTTTCTTTTTGTTTGTGGAGAAAAACTAGGAAAAGTATGTATTTATACATACAAAAATTTGGACTAGGGTTTGACCTAAGATTTGAGCTGGGTCAACGCTCCTTGGGCTTGGCTTCGGCTCTCATGGGGATGTTGGGCGTTTGGCACGGGTTTAATTCGGTTTAATTCTTCATGGGTTTTTGTCACGACCCGCACCCGAAAAATCGGGCATGAGTCGTGGGTACGTCCAGCCTACGCCGCAGCATCGGCGGTAGAACGCTGTCTAGGTCAACTATCTAGATAAAATTTCACACAAAAAAATTGGCCATGACCTCTCCAAAAGGAGGGCAACCACATAATCAATATATAAACCTGTCAAGATCTCAACTCCAAACGGAGGAGCAATAACAAATGATAATCTCAAGTACTCAATCACGAATCTAAGCAAGATAAGATAACAAAGAAGACTAACAGCTATAAAGTCTAACCAACAACAACTACTACAACAACCACAACATCAAATAATAATACAACAATATCCAAAATAATATACAAACAAGGTCTCAATCCAAAACCGGAGACAAATTCGGTGCTAAAGCTAATAAAACAACAACAAGATCCTAGTGATCCCGGCTACCAACCCGGAAATCACCTCTAAACTAGAGGGTCCCTGTCTGCACCATCGACAGGCTCAGGTCCATAAAATGTCGGACACCACTCCTCCGGATACTCTGAAAAATATGTCCAGTCAGGACTGGAGCAAGTACATCTCTAACCGCAGTTCCATTTAAATGATAAAAACTATAAAAAAAGTTATAGCAAGTAGCAAGAAGAATGAAGCAAGTATGAAACAGGAAATATATATATAACTGGTGCATAAAGGTAAAGATGCATGGATATCAGAGCAAGATAGTAATAACTACAAGATACAGGAAATCTAAGCTAAGATCAAGTCCGTGCACATGAACGTGTAGTGAGTCCAGCATAAAAAACATGTAGTGAGTCAAGTCCAGAAATATGTAAGTGAGACAAGTCAAGAAATGCATGAGAGTCCAGACTATAAAGAATGAACTCGGTGTCTTTGAAATACTTGTTTCGACATGTAAACGGCTAGGGGTAAGTACGGCTCACCGCGCATTGGGTGCGCGGCTGCTATCATTCCAGATTAGACCAGAGGGAGTGATTCCTGATGATGCCAGATAGGAATGTTTACATGTCTACTCGAGTATTTCTTTGCCCCGACTAATACAAGTGGATCCAAGACCCGACACGCAAATCAAGATGAGTCCAGCCTGAACATGAATGATGCCTGTAGGTGATGCCAGTAGTGATTCCAGAATAGAGGCCAGAAACATAAAATGTACGTGTCGCAAGTAAATGAATCCAGAAATATCAATCAGTGTCCCGTGTTGTGCCAGAATAATCAGATGATACTATACTAGAAGCGAAATCATAATAATCATCAAATAATGAAAACTATCAGAGAATGTACTCGCCTGACGTCGTGAGCAACTGGCGATCCGAACTGGTGTCGCAAGGACCTAATGCGAAAAGCAAGGTTAAACAGGGTTCTAAAGAGTTAAACAGATATAAAATAACTAAAAAATAGGCTTCAAGAGTCGTTCTAGGTCAAACGGGTCAAACCGGTGAAATCTGGGTCAAAAAGTCAACTCTAGGTCCAAAAAGTCAACTCTGGGTCAAAACTAGGTCAAAAGTTGACTTTGGCGGTCAACCGAGTCAACTACGGTCAAGTCTGGGTCAAACTAGGGTGCTCCTGAAATTCTAGGTCAAACCGAGCTCATTAAGCTAGAAAACTCACAAACTCACCTCCTTGAGATACCGGGATACCCTCGGTATCCGATACCTCAACCTATGCTATATACCCCGCCTATACCCTCTAAAACCTATGCTAGCACGCGTAAATATATACACATATACATATAAAAATTACTCCAATACTATTCCTAGGTTATTGCTCAAAAACCCCGCTCGAAACCCAATACCTTGGTTGTCTTAAGGTATTGAGATACCTCGGTATCTCAAGGTATTGAGGTTTCGCTCTAAAACCCCTCTAACTAGCTATCTAGCTACTAATTATGCACCTAGTTATTAATCTAGGCTAGGTAGTATAGATATCTACCATAATTATATATATCTAAGTATGTATTTACCTATATATATAGATATCCACACACATATATACTAATACCCATTACCTTACCCTACGCATAAATATATGACTATACTATCTAGATATCTCTAGGTATTGATATAACTATATGTATATAGATATATATATACCTTAGATAGATAACTACCTATCTACCTATGTATCTATCCAACCTTCTATTTATTCCTCTATTTATCTATCTATAATTCTATTTACCTTATCTATAAATCTAGCTATCTATCTACCTAATTATCTATCTATCTATCAATATATCTAGCTACGTAGTTATCTATCTATTAACTATCTACGTATCTATTTATCTATTAACCATACATACCTATCTATCTATCTAATATATCTATCCAACTATCATCTACCTATCTATATATTTAACTAACTATCTAACTAGATACCCATCTATTTAACCATCTATCTATCTAATAATCTAACTAGTTATCCACTTACCTATCTAACTATTTATCTATATACTTATATATATATATCTCTCTCCCTCTCCCTCGCATTGCTACTGCTGCTGCTAGCTCTTGCTTGCTGCTGCTGCTGCTAAGCATGCTGCTACTGCTGCTGAATTGCTGCTGCCTGCTGCTGCTATGGCTGCTCCTTCTACTGCTGCTGCTGCAGCTTCATACTGCTGCTGCTGAAGCTGTTCTGCTGCTGCTGGTTCTCAGTCCCCCCCTCTCATCTCACTCACACACACACACACGACCACATACCCAAATACATTTATATATATCTATATATATATACAAACATATATATACATATATATAACTCTATAGGTATATATATACACACTAACATATATATATCTAACACACACACTCAACACAAATCAACACACACACACATAATTATATACACGTATCTATATATATATATAAACACCATCTATATATATATACACACATATATAACTACACTCATATATATACACACACACACACTCACACACTTAAACATATATATATATATATCTATATATATCCTCACTCACACACACTCACACACCCTCACACACACACTCTCGCACACACTAGCACACACTCTCACAAACACACAACCACACACACAAACACTCCTACATATATATAAATATATATACATATATACACACTCACTCAAACTCATATGTATATATATATAGGCACTCACTCACACTCACACACACTCACCTACGCACTAGCACACACTCACACAAGCACTCACTCACACACTCACCTACACACTCACACAAGCACTCCCTAACACGCTCACAAACACATAACCACACATATCTATATAAATAGAAATATATATATATATATATATAGGAACACACACACAAATAAATATATATATAGAGACATATATACACAAATACAACACTACCACAACGATGCACACAACGCTCACAACGCCCCACCTACGCACGCCCAACGACCCCGACACTCACCAACGCCTATAACTATATAAAATATAACTCAAAAAATCTAGCACACACTCCCCGATACTAACCCAACGCGCGCACAAGCCCGAAACGAGGAAACCAAGTCGAAATGGCCGTTCGGTCATTTCGACGAACACGTGGTGCGCGGCTCGAAAAACCTCCTGAAACGCACACCAAACGAACTCAGAATCGGCCCAAAATTTACCCACGCATCCTAAACGATGTCTAGATCCTAGAAAATGCGCTCCCGCATCGATTCTAGGTCCGTGGCAGAAACGCGCATGCACTTAGAATCGGCGACGACGAAAAGCCCCAATTTCGCTCGAAACGCCCGTTTTTCCGCGACACGACTTTCCGTGCCCAAACGGAGACACGCACTCACCCTCACGACTCCCGACAACGTCTACCTAGGTCCTTCTAACCTAGGGCATCACCCAAAATTGGGCCAAATTCGGATTTCACCCGAAATTGACACAAAATCTAGTGTTAAAGTCTCTAAACACTACCCAACTAGTTCTAACTTCCTCCCACGGGTAGCCTAAGGGTCTAGGAAGGTTCTAAAATATTAATTACACTATATAAAAATAATTACAAGGGGGAAAATTATGGTTTACCTCTTGGGAGTTGGAATCCCAAGCCAAAATCTCCAAAATGCTCCAAATCCTCCAAATCAAGCTTCCAAGCTCCCAAATCTAGCTCCAACACAAAATTTAGGCTCTACCCACCTAGGTTAGGGAAGAATGTAGGGTTAGGGTTACATAAAGAAGGAGGAATGGAAGAAAGAAGGAAGAAAAAGGACTTACTTGAAGTGGGAAGGAGAAAGGAAGAAGAAAAATGAGTGGAGAAGAAGAAGAGGTGAAGAAGAAGAAGTGAATGAAGAAATGGGGCTGGGGCTGCTGTTCCACAGTCTGGGAGGGGCTGAAATGTCGGCCAAGGATAGTTAAAGGGGTTACACAAGTTTCCAAATTCCCAAAACGCCCCTACTCACTTGGTTTCGGGTTCCGGGTTCCAAAAGCACTCAAACTAGCTCCAAATCTCTCCCACTAACCTTCTAAAAATAAATAAATATTTCTAAGCCCCAAAATAATTCTCACAAGGGTGTGGGCTGGGTCGGACATGGGTCCACTAGGGTCTGACATGGGTCCAGGCTAGCCAAAATCCTAAAACAAACAATAAAAATATAATACAATCAATAATTAAATATAATTACAAATAATTATAAATAATACACAATTAACTAAATTAAAAAATAATAATAAAAAAAATATGCCCGGCTCTGGAAATGGGGTGGTGACAAGCCTATCCTCCTTAGAAAATTTCGTCCTCGAAATTTAAAGTCAATCACACTCTCTCTAGGTCAAACCCCAACAATCACAGTCAAGAAATTCTACCTAAACAACATACAAGATCAGGGTCCTACTGGTCGTGTTATTACAGTCTCAATCGGGGTCACTACACTATCTACCACAGCACAAAGAAAATCTAACAGGTACTAATGAAGCACACCACAGGAATGGAAAAGGATAGGAAGAAGAAACAAGAGACAGACCTGCTAACCCGACATCCGTAGCATCGGCCTCCTCGACCGTCAACGCATAAGCCCTGCCCTGCTGGGGTATATCCCTCTGCGGTGCGGGGCATGATGCTGTGCCACAGATGCCTAGCTCCAACTCTCTAATCCTGTGCTCCACCCAATGGAGGTGCAGTGGGGCAATCTCGCATCTGGTGAGCAGCGGATCCACAAAACAAACACACCTTCAGCCTCCTCCTACAAACATCCCAGGTATGTCCTGCCTTCCTGCAGTAGGCACAAGTAGGCACCCTCTGATCCTGACCCTGTTGCGCTGCCTTCTGCACATAGGGACGCTTAGCTGGTCCCGCACTACCACTGGCACTGCCTGAATCATCCCTGCTCTCTTGGACTTGAGCTCCAAGTCATCCTCTGCTCTCTGAGCATCTCCTACTATCTGCTCAAAAGTCACTCGCGGTGGCTCCTGGTCAAAGACTTGACCGCCATAACCAAGCCCTTGTGAAACTTCCTCGCCTTAGCTGCCTCACTCAAGCCATCTACAAATCTGCCCAGACGGCAGAACTCCGCTACGTACTCGTCCACTGTCATGCTCCCTTGGACGAGTGCCTCGAACTGGCTCTCCAAAGCACTGAGCGCCACATCAGGGAAAAACTTCTTCTTAAAAAGCCTCTTGAAAGCCTCCCAAGTAAGCCTGGCGCTGCGATCCTCGTATCTGTACGATACCACATCAAAGCAAGGTCGAACATCTGACTGCCCGCTGCCTCTATCTGCATGCTGTCTGGAATCTGTGCTAGCCTGAAGATGCCCTCAATCTGCTCTATCCAGTCATCCGCGTACAGGATACCTTCTGTAACCACGGAACTCCTTGGGCCGCATCCTTTGAAAGTCGATAATACTGCCCGGCCTCGGATGCTGAATCTGATCTGCCTGTGGCTGAATCTGTGCCACCCTATACACTGCTGTCATGGCCACCTGGTGGGCGTTCTCAATGTCCAGCCTCATCACATCCACCTGACGGTGCTGCGCGTCCATCATCTCCCTGAAGAACGCAAACAACTGCACGGCATCTACTGGAGCAGGAAGTGGTGGAGGAACCACCAGAATGACTAGGGTAGTCCTCGGATCGACAGGTGAAGGAGGATCCCCGAAAGAAGCAGATGCTCCCTCAACCGCAGGAGTGGTGAGTGGAGCGGTAGCAGCTGCCTGAATATGAGCTGGACGAGAGGTAGTAGACCTCTCAGTGGCAACTTTTGGAACGGTACGATGGGATCGTGTCTTCGGAGGCATCCTGAACACAGATCAAAAGAAGTCAATACGGCGCAAGATACGATATCATCAGAAAGGACAGTAATATTTCAAAGAAATAATTTCAGAATAATTAGATTGGAATTGTTCCTAGTCGTGATTGAGTACACTCTCATCCTAGATCCTAGATCCTATAGCAGCTCGCAGCAGTACAACTAAATTATTATACCACCACGACATCGCACTAATTGCGAATCGAGACCTGCATGGGCCACTACCAAAAATGTGTCACGACCCGCACCCGGAAAATCGGGCATGAGTCGTGGGTACGTCCAGCCTACGTCGCAGCATCGGCGGTAGAACGCTGTCTAGGTCAACTATCTAGATAAAATTTCACACAAAAAAATCGGCCATGACCTCTCCAAAAGGAGGCAACCACACAATCAATATATAAACCTATCAAGATCTCAACTCAAACGGAGGAGCAATAACAAATGATAATCTCAAGTACTCAATCACGAATCTAAGCACGATAAGATAACAAAGAAGACTAACAGCTATAAAGTCTAACCAACAACAACTACTACAACAACCACAACATCAAATAATAATACAACAATATCCAAAATAATATACAAACAAGGTCTCAATCCAAAACGGAGACAAATTCGGTGCTAAAGCTAATAAAACAACAACAAGATCCTAGTGATCCCGGCTACAACCCGGAAATCACCTCTAAACTAGAGGGTCCCTGTCTGCACCATCGACAGGCTCAGGTCCATAAAACGTCGGACACCACTCCTCCGGATACTCTGAAAAATATGTCCAGTCAGGACTGGAGCAAGTACATCTCTAACAGCAGTTCCATTTAAATGATAAAAACTATAAAACAGTTATAGCAAGTAGCAAGAAGAATGAAGCAAGTATGAAACAGGAAATATATATATAAGTGGTGCATAAAGGTAAAGATGCATGGATATCAGAGCAACATAGTAATAACTACAAGATACAGAAAATCTAAGCTAAGATCAAGTCCGTGCACATGAACGTGTAGTGAGTCCAGCATGAAAAACATGTAGTGAGTTAAGTCCAGAAATATGTAAGTGAGACAAGTTAAGAAATGCATGAGAGTCCAGACTATAAAGAATGAACTCGTGTCTTTGAAATACTTGTTTCGACATGTAAACGGCTAGGGAAGTACGGCTCACCGTGCACTGGGTGCGCGGCTGCTATCATTCCAGATTAGACCAGAGAGAGTGATTCCTGATGATGCCAGATAGGAATGTTTATATGTCTACTCGAGTATTTCCCCGCCCCGACTAATACAAGTGGATCCAAGACCCGACACGCAAATCAAGATGAGTCCAGCCTAAACATGAATGATGCCTGTAGGTGATGCCAGTAGTGATTCCAGAATAGAGGCCAGAAACATGAAATGTACGTGTCGCAAGTAAATGAATCCAAAAATATCAATCAGTGTCCCGTGTTGTGCCAGAATAATCAGATGATACTATACTAGAAGCTGAATCATAATAATCATCAAATAATGAAAACTATCAGAGAATGTACTCGCCTGACGTCCTGAGCAACTGGCGATCCGAACTGGTGTCGCAAGGACCTAATACGAAAAGCAAGGTTAAACAGGGTTCTAAAGAGTTAAACAGATATAAAATAACTAAAAAATAGGCTTCTGGGGTCGTTCTAGGTCAAACGGGTCAAACCGGTGAAATCTGGGTTAAAAAGTCAACTCTAGGTCCAAAAAGTCAACTCTGGGTCAAAACTAGGTCAAAAGTTGACTTTGGCGGTCAACCGAGTCAACTACGGTCAAGTCTGGGTCAAACTAGGGTGCTCCTGAAATTCTAGGTCAAACCGTGCTCATTAAGCTAGAAAACTCACAAACTCACCTCCTTGAGATACCGGGATACCCTCGGTATCCGATACCTCAACCTACGCTATATACCCCGCCTATACCCTCTAAAACCTATGCTAGCACGCGTAAATATATACACATATACATATAAAAATTACTCCAATACTATTCCTAGGCTATTGCTCAAAAACCCCGCTCGAAACCCAATACCTTGGTTGTCTTAAGGTATTGAGATACCTCGGTATCTCAAGGTATTGAGGTTTCGCTCTAAAACCCCTCTAACTAGCTATCTAGCTACTAATTATGCACCTAGTTATTAATCTAGGCTAGGTAGTATAGATATCTACCATAATTATATATATCTAAGTATGTATTTACCTATATATATAGATATCCACACACATATATACTAATACCCATTACCTTACCCTACGCATAAATATATGACTATACTATCTAGATATCTCTAGGTATTGATATAACTATATGTATATAGATATATATATACCTTAGATAGATAACTACCTATCTACCTATGTATCTATCCAACCTTCTATTTATTCCTCTATTTATCTATCTATAATTCTATTTACCTTATCTATAAATCTAGCTATCTATCTACCTAATTATCTATCTATCTATCAATATATCTAGCTACGTAGTTATCTATCTATTAACTATCTACGTATCTATTTATCTATTAACCATACATACCTATCTATCTATCTAATATATCTATCCAACTATCATCTACCTATCTATATATTTAACTAACTATCTAACTAGATACCCATCTATTTAACCATCTATCTATCTAATAATCTAACTAGTTATCCACTTACCTATCTAACTATTTATCTATATACTTATATATATATATATATATATATATATATATATATATATATATATCCCTCTCCCTCGCATTGCTACTGCTGCTGCTAGCTCTTGCTTGCTGCTGCTGCTGCTAAGCATGCTGCTACTGCTGCTGAATTGCTGCTGCCTGCTGCTGCTATGGCTGCTCCTTCTACTGCTGCTGCTGCTGGTTCTCAGTCCCCCCCCCCCTCTCATCTCACACACACACACACGACCACATACCCAAATACATTTATATATATCTATATATATATACAAACATATATATACATATATATAACTCTATAGGTATATATATACACACTAACATATATATATCTAACACACACACTCAACACAAATCAACACACACACACATAATTATATACACGTATCTATATATATACATAAACACCATCTATATATATATACACACATATATAACTACACTCATATATATACACACACACACACTCACACACTTAAACATATATATATATATATCTATATATATCCTCACTCACACACACTCACACACCCTCACACACACACTCTCGCACACACTAGCACACACTCTCACAAACACACAACCACACACACAAACACTCCTACATATATATAAATATATATACATATATACACACTCACTCAAACTCATATGTATATATATATAGGCACTCACTCACACTCACACACACTCACCTACGCACTAGCACACACTCACACAAGCACTCACTCACACACTCACCTACACACTCACACAAGCACTCCCTAACACGCTCACAAACACATAACCACACATATCTATATAAATAGAAATATATATATATATATAGGAACACACACACAAATAAATATATATAGAGAGACATATATACACAAACACAACACTACCACAACGATGCACACAACGCTCACAATGCCCCACCTACGCACGCCCAACGACCCCGACACTCACCAACGCCTATAACTATATAAAATATAACTCGAAAACTCTAGCACACACTCCACGATACTACTCCAACGTGCGCACAAGCCCGAAACGAGGAAACCAAGTCGAAATGGCCGTTCCATCATTTCGACGAACACGTGGTGCGCGGCTCGGAAAACCTCCTGAAACGCACACCAAACGAACTCGGAATCGGCCCAAAATTTATCCACGCGTCCTAAACGATGTCTAGATCCTAGAAAATGTGCTCCCGCATCGATTCTAGGTCCGTGGCGGAAACGCGCACGCACTTAGAATCGGCGACGACGAAAAGCCCTAATTTTGCCCGAAACGCCCGTTTCTCCGCGACACGGCTTCCCGTGCCCAAACGGAGACACGCACTCACCCTCACGACTCCCGACAACGTCTACCTAGGTTCGTCTAACCTAGGGCATCACCCAAAATTGGGCCAAATTTGGATTTCACCCGAAATTGACACAAAACCTAGTGTTAAAGTCTCTAAACACTACCCAACTAGTTCCAACTTCCTCCCACGGGTAGCCTAAGGGTCTAGAAAGGTTCTAAAATATTAATTACACTATATAAAAATAATTATAAGGCGGAAAATTATGGTTTACCTCTTGGGAGTTGGAATCCCAAGCCAAAATCTCCAAAATGCTCCAAATCCTCCAAATCAAGCTTCCAAGCTCCCAAATCTAGCTCCAACACAAAATCTAGGCTCTACCCACCTAGGTTAGGGAAGAATGTAGGGTTAGGGTTACATAAAGAAGGAGGAATGGAAGAAAGAGGAAGAAAAAGGACTTACTTGAAGTGGGAAGGAGAAAAGAAGAAGAAAAATGAGTGGAGAAGAAGAAGAGGTGAAGAAGAAGAAAAAGTGGAATGAAGAAATGGGGGCTGGGGCTGCTGTTCCACGGTCTGGGAGGGGCTGAAATGGTCGGCCAAGGATAGTTAAAGGGGTTACACAAGTTTCCAAATTTCCAAAACGCCCCTACTCACTTGGTTTCGGGTTCCGGGTTCCAAAAGCACTCAAACTAGCTCCAAATCTCTCCCACTAACCTTCTAAAAATAAAATAAATATTTTTAAGCCCCAAAATAATTCTCACAAGGGTGTGGGCTGGGTCGGACATGGGTCCACTAGGGTCTGACATGGGTCTAGGCTAGCCAAAATCCTAAAACAAACAATAAAAATATAATACAATCAATAATTAAATATAATTACAAATAATTATAAATAATACACAATTAACTAAATTAAAAAAATATATATATGCCCGGCTCTGGAAATGGGGTGGTGACAGTTTTTAAGGCTTTAAACGGGTTTCCGGAGTCCAATAAATCCGCAGAAAATTACCCTGTGCCCGGTTTTCCATTTTACACCATAAAATATTATTTCCATAATATTTTAATATGAATTAACCGTAATTAAAAATCATTTAATTGTAAAATGCCTAGGTTTTAAATACAGAAAAATCCCAAAAAATTATGAAAAAATCCAAATTAAAAAATTCTAAAAATTAGGGGGCTTACAGTTTTGTATCTGCCCAAGATGCTGAGAGACCATCCCATCTCGGCATTCTTCCATGCTACACATCCCAGGAGGATGTCGTGGACGCTGACTCCCGATCTTCACGGCAGGCCGGGGAAGATATTTCATCTGAAAGGAGCTGACCAGGGGTCGTTTGTCAGCCGCCCTTCAGGCTTTGCGATGTCGTTCAGGGGACTGTACCCGGGCAGTGTCCCTAGTAAAGATAGTTTAGTGATCCAGCCAGTGCAATTACCGACCTTCTGCAATAATTTCATGGGGCACGGGGGAGTATACCCCAAGGTGAACCCTCGGTGCAGTGGGTGGGTCACCCCAACAAATCTTCGGTGGGCTCGCTTAGCTGTCTGAGCCCTGAAGCATTTTTAGACTGAGCTGGAGAGCATTGGTCTGTTCGCAGCTGTGAGCGCTACCAGTATTGGGTTACCTCCCAACCCCAATCTATTTCTGGCTCTGATGGAGCGATATATCTCACTCACCGGGACTTTCGCCACTCCACTAGGGGAGTTGGGATTGGCCCTCCACGAGATGACAGAGATCTCGAGACTGCCGATGGAGGATACTCCATATGAAGAGTATGTTCCCATAAACCGGGAGTTGGAAGATTCAGACCCTCGGGTAGTGGCTGTGTACCAGGAGCTGATGTGCCACTACCTCGCTTGTACCACTTTTTATGGTGAGCCTTCAGATTTGGCTCACATCAATAAATGGGCGTCCTTCCTCTTCTTTCATCGGGCCAGAAATGCTAAGCCGGAGAAGGTCTTGGATAGCAAGGATCAGCCTTTGAATCTTCTGAGCGTGCTTACTACTCAGGTAGTCGACGATCTTATGGAGGATGCTGGAGCTCCGGACCAGATTCTCGATGAAGGGATAGGGAAATATCCTGCAGGCACTAAGGCCTACAGCTATTTGAGGCATTGTCGCAGGACTCTGTCCAAGGAAGCTCAACTGGCCGGCTTCCTCCCCATATGGCTGCGCCGACTGGTGGTACCGGGCATCGCATCTGCGGACCTCATTCACCGCAATATACTATGGCCTGCAGTACGTCTGGCATTCGGGACAAGACTGGGCTTGCTCCATGCCATGGTGTGCCGCATACAAGCTGGCCTGAGGGCCATGACTGATGGGCTGCTCGCCGATGAAACCCGGCGTGATAGCTTTCCCAGGGTAGAATTACCATACCTGTACTTGATGGGGTGGTTAATTCCCCATAACCCCAGGGTTATGTCTTCCGGCTCTGCCAGTAGTTCGGGGGGTAGTTTCTTGTTGAACTACAAGAAATCTTCCTGGAACGTGACCACGGTTTTAGACTGTCGGCGGGTGCTGAGTTTCAGTCATAGTTGGAAGCTCTTCTGTACTGTCCCCCCTGTACATCTCAATTAACAGGGGATCAGACTTCAGGATGTAGGCGACGGACAAACCATTCTTTCTCCTGAGGCTTTTAATTGGTTGGTCTGCATTAGACCTTCCCATTTACTGTACAGAAGCGAAGACCACTGCTTCTTGGAGCCCTACCTACCTAGTCGGTTTGCCAGGCAATTCGGGTACGACTAGTTGCACGTGGGCAATGCCGTCACCAGCTTCAGGTCCAGGGGTGGACTCATTGATGGAGCCAGAGGATGTCGATATTTCATCATGGGTTGCACTGAGGCAACTTTTACCGCGCCCGTTATTTCACTCTCCACGGAGCTGCGCATTCTCCATTCGTATGCCCAGTTCTACGTGGCAACCAACACCTTCCATCACAATTTTGATATGCATGGAAGTTTTAGGATGCCCTCTTCCAAGCCTGGGGGAAGAGTCAAAATCCCCTCGGTTTCTTCTAACGAGGGTGAAGAGTCCGTTACTCCGAATGAGCCTCTGTTGTCGGTGCCGAGGGGTGAAATACCTCCGCCTGCAGGGGCTTTGGTAATCTCTGGGAAGCGAAGGGCTCCTGCTCCGAAGAAGACTTCCCCTCGAAAGAGGAAAAAGAAGACGGTTAATCGTCCTCTCCGGATTCCTGGTAATGAGGCTCCTAGAAGTGAGCTTGCATCTCCCCCTGTTGGGGATGATTCTTTGATTGGAGGTTCCTCGCCTTTTAGAGAGGGACCCTCTAATGTTCCGGCTGGTGGTGCCGGAGAATTCCTGTTGGAGGCTGCTGTCGCTGCTACCACTTCAGGTAGTGGAATGAGATCGCCTTCGGGGTCAAGCCGAATAAGGATATCTTTATCCGGATCAGCATCGGAAGAAACCCCTGCCGTGTCTGTCAGTGCACCCAGCGAGATTCCAGCCGATGAGCCTCGGTTGGAACTTGACGAGGACCTGGAAGAAAATTTTCCAGTTTCGGTTGACACACCACCTTCTCCAGGTATGACAGCTTGCTTAGCATCATTAAGAAATGATTTAGCTGTACTGGCTGCGGACGCGACATATACGCCATCGGCCATGGGTAAATGTCGTCTTCACGCCTCTTTTTTGGTAAAGTTAACATCATTTCGATATTAACTTCCTTTTGTCTTCTTTTCAGGGGAAGACACCTTCGGGGAGGGTAGTGTAGATGCGCCCTTTGGCACTATGTCAGGTCCTGGCGGCGACACGGAGGTGCCTGACTTTGAAGAGGAGACACTTTTGGGTGCCGGCTCGCCTGTCGAAGAGATTTCGATATCTCAAGAGGAGGACGAGCCTATCATTGCGGCAATGCCTCCTTTGAGTACGCCGGTCACTTCGTCCGGTGTTGGCGCTTCTTCTTTTATCGCACCACCTGTTGAGGCGACGGCCGTGGCCACATCTTCTGCGGTTGTTCCTGGAGGGGGATTCGCCAATATTGCGGCCACTCCCAGCGTCCATTCAGATCTAGCTGCGGTGATCGATCAGTACACTAGTATCTTCTACACCACCTTGAAAATGTTAATATCAATAGTATTGGAGAAGAATCTGAGCTTTGCGTCTCTGAGGAGGTCCTCCCGGTCTGCGATAGTGCCGATCCGAGAATTCAACGACACTGGGGTAGCTGACACGCTGGAGGAGATAGTTAATGGTTTGGAGCACCCATTAATGAATACTTGCAGCTAGCTCGAGGCAGCATTGACGGTCTTGTTCAAGCTAGGTACGACTCCTTGACTACGCAGCTTGCTGAACATATAGAGTCTTTGAATAAGTCCATCGAGGCTCAGCAGCAGGAGATGGATCATGAGCGTGTCCAATTGGAGTATGTCGTTCCCGAGTTGACCCAGTGCGAAGCCGAATATGAGAAAGTGGCAGCGAAGGCCCGCATATTGAAGGATGAGCTCGTTCGAGTAGAGGCGAAGGCTCTCTCTTTGTCGGCAGCCCGAGATGTGCTGAAGGAGCGACAGGCGACTGTTCAGCAGAATCTGACGCGTGTGGTTGCTTTCCACTCAGGTTTTGTGCCGGCTCGGTCTGAGCTAGCTGCTTTGAACAACGATGAAGCCAGGTTGGAACGGGCTCGCGCCGACGTCTTGAACTCCCGGGATGAGAGAATGGTTGCTCTGGCGCAGCAGATTCGCGACCTAACCGCTCCCCCAAAATGATGTACTTTTTTGCTTTTCAATATACTTTTGCTCTTTCTGGAAGTAATGAAGAGACTCTTATCTGACATTGTGGACCCGTCATTTTGGAATAAAAATGACAGGTTTGGGTGAAAGTGATATCAGAGGTAATATGGACGTGATATACTCTCGGTAAGTTTCAGCAGGACATATCTATTCAGAGGTTATATGGACATGATAGAATATGCTTTAGCCAAAATTTATACACAAGACACTATCAGAGGTAATATGGACGTGATAGGTCTTGAAGTTCTAAATTAGTTAAACATATCTATTCAGAGGTTATATGGACATGATAGAATACGATCCAACTAGTTTCGTTTTGGAAGTAGTTTTGTCAGAATAAGGTCTTCACCATACTCCATTTGAGCAAAGGAGGTTAAGCATAGTACCTTTTCAGGAATTTGTCATTGATGGAAGCCATCAACAAGTCTCCATTAGGCTTGGCCAACCTGTAAGCGCCGTTTGAGAACTTCGTCTCGATCACATAAGGGCCTTCCCATTTGGGCTGGAATTTGCCCTTACTCCTGTGAGTAAGAATCATCGGCCTTCTTACAGCTAAAATTAGCTCGCCAACTTTGAACACTCTTTCCTTTACTTTTTGATTAAAAGTTTTAGAAATGCGCGCCTGGTAGAACGCGATGCGTTGTTAACCTTGGAGGCTTTTCTCGTCTAATCCTTCTAGCTCTTGAAGCCTTAGCAGGTCATTCTTTTCTTGAGTCAACTCATTAGCCACGGCTATCCTGAGTGACAAAATTTGGATCTCGATGGGGAGAACTGCTTCGCTCCCGTAAACTAATGAGAATAGGGTACAACCTGTCGGTGCTCGTACCGTTGTGCGGTATGCCCAGAGATATTCTCCCAGCTTCTTATTCCAATCCCTCTTGTTCGAAGAGACAAACTTTTTTAAGATCTTGATAATGGTTTTGTTGAAAGCTTCCGCCAAACCATTAGCAGCAGGATTATATACCGTAGAGGCCACATTTGGTATCCAATTTTTATCGCAAAATCGATGAAACGCTTGGCTGATGAATTGAGGCCCATTGTCATGAATTATCCTCCGGGGTATCCTGAAGCAATAAATGACATGATGCTTGATGAAGCTGATCATATTAGATGCCTTCACCTCAGCAAGAGGGATCGCCTCTGCCCACTTGGAGAAATAATATGTGATAGCCAGTATGAACCGGTGACCTCTGGAAGAAGACGGGTGAATAGGACCAATGATATCTATACCCCATGCTTCGAAAGGTCAGGACACAACCATAGGATATAGATATTCAAGAGGTTAATGGATAAAGTCTGCATGGACCTGACAGGCTCTGCATTGTCTTGCATACTTTATTGCATCTGTGATCATAGTAGGCCAGTAATAGCTCATTCTCCTGATGCGATCCTGTAGCTTAAGACCGGGTTGATGCGCTCCGCATACGCCGTCATGAGCTTCACGGATAATCCGATGTGCTTCATCACCAGAGAGACATCGTAATAATAGTTCGTCATAAGATCGGCGATATAGACATTGTGAAGATGCGTCGAAATAGAAGCGCAATAATCGTCTTTTGACGGATACTGCTTCTTTAGGGTCTTCTGGCAAGATTCCGTATGCTACGAAATCTATAAAGGGACTTCTCCAGTCTCTCTTTGGAAGATCTGTGTTCACCGCGTAGCTGTGTTCTATGTGAAAGTTATTTTTCACACAGAATAAATCTCAGTTAAGAAGGATCACCGAATTTTGCCTTCTTATAGGGGTAGCTAAATCTGCAGCTAGACTGGCTAGGGCATCAGCTTCCAAATTCTGAGATCGAAGTACATGCTCTAGGAAGAATCCTTTGAATGTCATGGCTATCTCGACCGTTGCTCGGTGATAGGGGATGAGGTCTGGATTTTGGACTTCATATATTCCTCTGACTTGATTGACGATCAGCAGAGAATCACCGAAAGCTTCCAGAGATTCGACGCCCAATTCTTTAGCGACTTGGAGCCCGATTAGTAGAGCGTTATACTCCGCCACATTGTTAGAAGATGGCTCGCTAAGAGAATATGCTCGATAGATGATGAGCTTATCAGGAGTAACCAGGACAATCCCTACTCCCGAAACCACGTTTCCCCTGGGACCAGTCCTGGAGGCACCATCGAAGAACAGTTGCCATGCATCACTTTCCATTACGAAATTACATTCTGCAACTTCGTCGGGAATGTCCTCGTACAGTTTGGAGGCCTCCGGGATCGGATGTGCAGCTAGGAAGTCAGCCAATGCTTGGCCTTTGACAGACTTCTGAGGGACGTACACCATGTCATACGGTGTTAATAACATCGCCTAAGTCACGAGTCGGGAATTAAGAACACTTGGCTTGTTCATCAGTACCCGAAGAGGATTAATCCTGGAGATGATGTGAATGGTCTGGCCTGTGACATAGTGCCGCATTTTTTGGATAGCGAACATCAGAGCCAAGCATTCTTTCTCCACTGGGTTGTACCGGTATTCGACTCCGACCGTCATCCTGCTGAGGTAGTAGATAGCCTATTCATGACCCATATCGTTCTTCTGTGCGAGAAGAGCTCCCAGAGAATGATCTATCGCTCGAACATACAGCACGAATGGTCTTCCTATGACGGGAGACACCAGAACTGGCGGACTAGTGAGGTAGCGTTTGATATCACCGAACGCTTGCTGACAGGCTTCGTCCCATACGAAGGATACACCTTTCTTTATGAGACGAGAAAAGGGCTGATATCTCCCAGAGAGGTTGGATATAAATCTCCGGATATAAGCCAGACGACCTTGAAATACCCTGAGTTCTCTCAGATTACGGGGCGGTCGTATTTTTAAGATGGCCTTGACTTTATCAGGGTCCACTTGAATGCCTTTGGCGGTAATGACAAATCCCAGAAATTTGCCACTAGATATCCCCAGAAAGGACTTTGTAGGATTCATTTTGAGTTGATGTTGGCGCATCAATTCAAATATTGTCTTCAAGTCTTGGATGTGATTATCCTTGAGGCGGCTTTTGACAGCTACATCATCCACGTAACACCCACTGTCTTGCGTAAATGCTCATGGAATATGTTACTCATAGCCTGTTGGTACGTAGCTCCGGCATTCTTCAATCCGAAGGGCAAGACCGTATAGCAATATACCCCCAATGGTGATCGGAAGGCAGTATGCTTCTCGTCCTCAGGATGCATCTTGATTTGGTTGTATCCTAAAAATCCGTCCATGAAAGACATACGTTCAAAACTACATGTATTGTCAATCATGACGTCTGTGATGGGAAGAGGAAACTCATCCTTGGGGCAGGCTGTATTCAGATCTCGGTAATCGATGCAGACACGTACTTTCCTATTTTTCTTCATGACCGGGACAACATTAGCGACCCAGTCGGGATGTTGTTCTTCCCGGATGAAACCGCAGGCTATCAATTTCTTGATTTCAGCTTCAATGGCGTCCATCGTATCCGGGCAGAATCGGCGTTGGTGCTGCTTCACAGGCTTTGAATCGGGTAATATATTGAGCTTATGAGTAGCCATATTTGGATCAAGGCCTGGTATGTCCTCATAATTCTACGCAAAGACGTCGATATATTCTTTTATCAGCTGGATAACTTCTTTCCTTTCTGCTTCGGAAAGAATGTTGCTGATAAATATCGGCTTTGGCGAAAGTCCATCCCTAACGTCAATCTGGATAACTTTATCTTCAGTAGGAGGTTCTCTCTGCTCGAAGCGGAACTCCCATTGTGTATCCATTTGCTGAGCCCAAGCGTCATTCTTAAACAGTTCAGATTCTTGTTTGCCTGCTTCGAAGGAATCTGTCACTACCATATTTACTGATAATGTTCGTTCGAGAGCATGAGATGAGTCGGAGGGCGCTGAGCCATTTTGAGAAGAGGAAAAGATATCCTCGTTTGACTCAGGAGTTGCAAGGGAGGTGGTATATCCTAACCCAAAACGAGTTTGATGATAGTAGGGATCGTCGTGTAGCGGTATTCGTCTGCCTTTCCCGTAGTTGAGACCCGGTTCCAGCTTCAAGCTATAACCCATACTTTACATGATCTTCAGAGCTTGCGGGCTGTATCTGTGAACCTGTATTTTACCAACGTCGTCGTCGGGAGAATCTTCTTGTGCAGTCGGTCCATTGCGCATGTGGCCGAAGACTATTGAACGCTGACTGCTGTAAGTAGACGGGACAATGAAGATAGAATCCTCATGTGGTCCATATGTCGTGGTGACATTGGATGATGATGCCACTTCCCACATATACGGATGATAGGAATCTATAGCTTCCAAGAATTTTTGTGCTATAGGTTCTATATCGTCATGGGGAGAGGATTCCTGGTTCAGAATTTGAGCGTCAATATACTGGAAAAGAGGATGTTTATTATCATCTGAAACTTCGTTCCCGGTTGCATTTACATTAATTGGCTGCCATTTGCGCCGAAGGTTGATGACCATGGGTGGAGGCTTCTGGTTCAAAGTGATCACTAGAGGATCACCCCTTTTCCTGAGCTGATTTTGTTCAGGTGTATAGCCATAGGCTCTATGGCTTTTGGACGAGTAGTCCGTCCTTTCACCTTGATTGACAGAGGTTGCTTGGCAGAGGGTTCTTCTGGCTCCCGGTGGGATTCCTTCTCTGCTTCGGCTGACACCTCTTCTGTGTAGTCTTGAGAGTACAACACGGCATCAGAGTAGTAGGATTCTACTCCTTTGAACGGGTTCAGGTCAGCAAACTCCATTTGTACTGTTCCTTGGGCATCTACATATTTAAAGCATTGATGTAGAGTCGAAGGAACGATGTTGTGGTCGTGGATCCAAGGTCTGCCCAGCAGAATATTGTAGGACACCTCTGAATCAATGACATAACATGTAGCTACCGATCTAAGATTGCCAATCTGGATCCTCAGGCGAATTTTCCCCAACGGCTTACTTTTCCTTGCGTTGAAACCCACGATTGTAGTGGTGGTGTAAGCCAATTCGCTGGTAGGAATCCTCAGCGGTCTAAGCAGACTATGAGGAATAATGCTGATTGATGATCCTAGATCTATGTAAATCCAGTCGACCTCCATGGAACCGATGTACCCGGTATAACAGAGGTGTCTGTCATGCCTGTTATGTTTTAACAGCATATCATCTTGAGTGAAAGTGATATTCGGGACCACCTCCATCACACTGTGGCATTGAGGGCATGCCACTGGTTCTTCGTCAGGGGACTTGAGCTGGGTCAAGTATGCATCCGCCTGCATCAATGCTTCACTCAAGGCTTGACGAGTGTCTTGAGAGAGCCTGAGTAGTTCAAAGATGGACAACCTGGCAGGTGTATTAGCCAATTAGGCCAGAATGTCAAAGTTGTACGGCTTCTCTAAACCTTTGTTTCGAATATTTTTCACAGGTTTATCGAAACGCACTTCTTTTTTCTTCCCTCTGTCCGTCGAAGTTTGTCTCGAAGGACCGGCCTCTGGTACGACGGATTCCGGTTCTGAAGGTTTGGCAGCTGAAGCGTCTGCCGATGCATCTTCCTGGCTGGTTCCATTGTCCTGGAGGTAAGCTTTCCCTGAACGGGTTCCAGTAGCCAAGACCTCGTATTCTGATGCCGAATGTACCGTAATCATGTGACACAGTTTGTGCTTTGAGTTCTTTTTAGACTTAGCCTTAGCAGCTTGAGTCTCTTTCTCGATCCCGGGCACCAAATCTGGATGAATCCACATAATCTCGCCTCGCTGGGTAGTTAGGGGTACCAGGTCATGATTTTGACCAGACTCCGGTCTGACTCGAATACGTATAAGCTGTAATATAAAGGGCACTATCTAGATATTCCATAAATATAAACCTCTATGTCTCAATCCACAATGTACATCAGTATACAAGAAAGAGCTAAATGTGTTAAGGTCGGCCGCCCAATAACACACTAACTCGAATAGACTCGAGAAGAAGTATGAGTCTACAAAACTAGGCTACAACAGCAGATGAATAATCAATATAAAATAACAATAATGTCGGTAGATATAATGTGAGTACCTGGTACCATGATCGTAAGATATGCCACTCCATCGGTATCTCCAAGTGCTCCGTAATCGTCTATGCTGCAAAACTGACAGGGAACCAGGTCCTCAGAGGGACGTAACAAGGTACAGAAATATAGCAAGCCAAGTAAACAGAAAGTACAAGTGCAACAACAGGTTAATCTAGTACAACCAAACAAGTGTGACACAGTTTAAAGACAATGTTCGACGCGTTGGCTTTCTAATATAAAACTGTAGCTCCGGACACGGAAACACACGGCACGTACCGCAGCTCCGGGCAAAGAGTCACATGGGTGAAACAGTTACACTAGATACAGGTATCACTAGAAAATACTACATATATATAAGCGCGTGCAGAGTAGTCCAAACGTCTAGTAACTGTCTTCCCCTTCCCTACCGGTCAACGATTGTGCGTTGAACCTGAACCTCTAACTACAGTCTCAACACATGGAAATAACTCAACAGACGCGACCCTAAGGTCGTCCCAGTCTCTGGTCATGATGTCAGTATCAGGATACTGGAATCTTGCACAATCACAGTGTATGAGTGTGTCCTGGGGTATCGATGTACTCTGGTAGGTGCATCGAGGTGCTATGAAGCATCTAGTATTTATTCTAAGACGTTAAGTCGAATGTCAACACCCGGTTGTGAACCGGACACGGAATATCGAACATCAACCTAGGTACGTGCACAATGTACATAAAGAACAACAAATATCTGTAATCTGAAATACAGGGTGGCAAGGTACACTTGCCTGCGCGCGGCTGCTGATGACAGGGTCCTGGTACCGTGTCCAAGTCCTCAGGTCCCGCAGTACCTAGAGAAGAGGTACAAACTACATCAATAAACTATCATGCGGCAATCAGGGATGTGACACGACTATACATATGCTCAGACTCGGCTACACTCACAGGGACAAGACGCTAGAGGGTTGACCAAGGTTGACCATTGGTACGTTACATCAAATCAAACTAGTCCTCTGTACAATATCATCAACCCAAATCCTCAATTCTTATATCTCACCATGGTGTTCAGTAGTTCAAGCCATGATCAAATCCTCAAATTTCACCCTAGTCTTCACAGTCATTTCTATGTACATTGACATATTTCATCCTCCATTAAATTATTATTAATAAACCCTCGTTCATATAAAACCTTCCTTTAATTTAATTGAACCTCATTTCTACCTATGTACAGTTAGTCCTCAACAACTTCATCAACAGTTTTTAATTTTAACCCAAGGTATGATATCTCTCTTCCCTTTTTATAGTAATTAACATGTTCCTTGATAATACTCAATGCCTTAATATCACCATCATTTCACAACCATTTTGATGCATACATAACATTAAACCCTACTCAAAGCATTAAACATAAACCCTAATTATTAACCTTGCATTTTACCATCAATTTCATAAATTTAAATATAACCAAACCCTAAAACTCATATCCATTTATCCTCACCCTAACTCCTTGTTTATCCATAAGTTTCATTTTAATACTTATGTAAATAAACCCTAACCACTATATTAAACCCTAAACACATATCATTAAAACAAGATCAATTACACTATACTACACTTACACAAAACAATATATAAACATATAGAGAGGGGGAGTCGTTCACCTTGGATGGGGTGTTTGCTGGCCGGAGGGGGAGCTACAGGTCGGAGAATGGAGGTGGTCGGTTGAAGGTAGCAGGAAGCTGGTGGTGGTAGTAGAATGGACAGGAGGTGGTGGTAAGGTGAAGTGTCCGGGGGAAACTCTCGGTCGGAGGGGTGCTCGGGGTAACTGCGGGTGTGGTTGATGATGATGGTGATGATGTTGAGATCGGAGGGTATCGGCAGAGGGTGGCCGGGGTGACAGACCGGAGGTGGGGGCAAAGCCGGGGTGTTGAGCTCGCAGAGGAGGCGATAATGGCGGATGGTCAGGAAAGAAGCCGGAGCTCGTGGAGCTGGAAGGAGGCGGCTGGATGTAGCAGTGGAACTCGTCGGAGTGGCTCGTGGCAGCGGCTCGCCGTGAGGCAGTGGCTGGAATAGCTGCTGGCCCGCCAGAGATCGAGATAAGCAGTCGGTGCGGTCAGCCTCCGGTGGTGGGGAGTGGTTCGATGCGGTCAGCGGGTGGAGGAGGAGCTGCACAGTGGGGGATGCTCGGCTGCGGCGGGGGGATTCGCTCGGATGCGGGCTGTAGCGGTCGAGGATGCTCACAGCGGGCCAGAGCGGTGCAGGGTCAACCGCGGGGAGATACAGCAGGCTGGGGGAGGTCGACTCATGGCTGGAGAGGCTCGGTCGGCCAGAGTTCGTGGCTGTGGGGAAGACAGCAGGCCGGGGAAGCCGCTGAGGTTGCTCGACCGGAGCAGAGAATGCTCGGCCGGTGGTGGCAATGGCGGTGCGGCGGGTAGTCCGCAGGCCGAAAGTCGACGGGATGGAAGCTGCAAAGCAGTTGTGGCGCCGGAGAACCATGAGTTGGCCGGAGCTCGGGTTCTCCAAATAAGGAGAAGAAGAAGAAGAAGAAGAAGAAGAAGAAGAAGAATGTCCAGGAAGGAATGAAATATATGGAGGAGGAGGATTGTGCATGTAGAATATAATGGAGGAGGAAGGAGAGAGAGAGGGGTGGGGTTTTTTTCAAGGCATGGGGATTAGGGCCGGTGATGTTTGGTTGAGGGTGGGGTGAGATGTGACTTTATAGGGGAGTGTGTTGGGTAGATGGATGGTTGAGATCATTCCCTTTAAAAATGGATGGATAGAATTTTACATGGTGAGAATGGGGTTTCTTCATGAGGGAATGAGTGGGTGAGATTGGGACCCTATTTTGGGACCCTCTCATTTATTCATGGCCAATAGGAGGTTGCCACACAATTTGATAATTGTGACTAAGCCCCCGTAAATTCGGGAAATTGCATGGACACATGAAATGACACAAAAATTACAGAGAAAAAAATATTTTAAAATTGTCATGGTGAGGGGATATTGCGCGTCAGGCGCGGGTCTAATTAGAAGGGCATTGGGATTAATTTAGGATTAAAATGGAATTTACAAAGTTGGTAATCCCGATTAAAATAGAGATAATGCGTCCCGCGAATTTAATTTAATTGGGACCCGTGGGGTCAAAATCCAGAAATGACGTAAAGGCCAAAATGGTAGGGGCTTGGAGTCAGTCTTGGACCCTTTAGTTGGTCCGGCTCAACGGGTTAAGTTGGTACCCCAAAATTGAGGGTAACGACACAGGTGTCCGACACGAAATTAAATATGGGTTACGATTTTCAAAATTTTGTGCAATTAATTTAGAGCACACAAAAATTAATTTTAACAGTCAGAAAAGTCCAGTGCCTAATTTGGCGAGTTGAGTCGAAAGTACAATATTTGTACGGAATTTATGGACTGATAATGGGCTCCAAATAACTAGTCAAAGATAGGGTGCGCCAAGGGTTTAAATTACTTGAATTAAAATTCCAGATAAATTTTCTTTACTCTAAACCTCAACATCTGCCATCAAAATTTTCCAAAACCACTCTAACTATCTACAGATTAAATCGAGGGGATTTACATTCTTCCCAACTTAGAAAAATTTTGTCCCCGAAATTAAAAGTAAAGCACGATAATATCTAACAGAATTTTAAAACAAACAAGTAATCAATGCCGTACGTAAATTCGTACCTTGCTCCTCAAATAAGTACGGGAATCGCTGCCGAATAGAATCCTCGCGCTCCCAAGTAGACTCACCGGGGGAATGGAGCTTCCATGCCACTCTGACCAGTCGAATCGTCTGCCCTCTCAAAGTCTTCTCGCTGCGATCGAGGATCTCAACTGGCTGCTCTACGTAAGACAGACTAGGCCCGACTGTAATCTCCGAAAGATCAAACACGTGGCTAGGGTCTGCGACATATCTCCTCAACTGCGATACGTGAAATACGTCATGTACTCCCTCTAATGATGGAGGTAATGCAAGACGGTAAGCCACTTCGCCAACTCGTTCCAAAATGTCAAACGGTCCGATATACCTCAGGCTCAGCTTGCCTCTGCCCCCGAATCTGATTGTACCACGAGTGGACGATATCCTCAAAAATATGTGGTCACCCTCCTTAAACTCCAATGGTCTGCGGTGCGCATCTGCCTAGTGTTTTGTCGGTCCTGTGCTGCGCGCAGGTGACTCTGAATCTGCTTGACCTTCTCTACTGTCTGTGTCGCCAATTCTGGACCAAGTATCTGACGCTCTCCTACGTCACTCCAACAAACTGGTGACCTACATTTCCTGCCGTACAGTGCCTCATAAGGTGCCATCTGTATGCTGGCCTGGTAACTGTTGTTGTAGGAGAATTCCACCAAGTGTAGATGGTCCTCCCAAGATCCTCCAAAATTAATCATGCACGCTCTCAACATATCCTCTAATATTTGTATCATGCGCTCTGACTGTCCATCAGTCTGTGGATGATACGCAGTGCTGAACTTGAGACGAGTTCCTAAGCTCTCCTGCATACTCTGCCAAAAATATGACGTGAATCTGGAATCACGATCCGATACGATACTGACAGGCACTCCATGTAATCGTACTATCTGCCTCATATACATGTCAGCTAGTATCTCTGTGGATTGCCCAACTCTGAAGGACAAGAAATGTGCAGACTTGGTGAGTCTGTCTACGACAACCCAAACTGCATCCTTCCCGCTTGGGCTTCGCGGGAATCCTGTGACGAAGTCCATGGTAATGTGTTCCCACTTCCACTCGGGAATGGGGTGTGACTGCAATAGTCCTGCAGTCCTCTGATGTTCAGCCTTGACTTGCTGACAAACTAAACATTTCATCACGAATCTTGCAATTTCTCTCTTTATCCCATACTACCAGTAATATTGCCTCGAATCTCGATACATCTTCGTACCCCCGGGATGAATAGAATAATCGAGCCATGAGCCTCGGTCATCAACTCTTGGCGTAGCTTGCCACTAGGAACGTATTGGCGATCTCCGTACCTCAACGTTCCTTATTCATGAAGCCTGCGTCCCGTCTGCATGCCGGCTTCTGTTCTCTCTCGTAGACGTCAAAATCTCGCATCTGTAGGCAATGCTGCCTTGATCCTCTCAATCAAAGTAGATTGAACCTCAAGACTGGCCAACTGTCCATCCATGCCTGGCAACACAATCTCAATCCTGAGTTCCTGAAAAATCCTCTAACCACTGGCGATGAGTCGTAAAAATAGGCCATTGGCTTAGCTTAGCCTCGCCAGGATGGTACTGTAACTTGATATTATGATCTGTCATCAATTCCAGCCAGTGTCTCTGTCCCATGTTGAGCTTCTTCTTTGTGTAGGCATACTTCAGACCTTTGTGTTCCGTATAAATCTCAACACGCTCTCTATAAGGGTAGTGTCGCCATAGCCTTAGTGCAATATCACTGCAGCTAGCTCTAGACTATGCATCAGATAGTCTTTCTCATGAACTCTTAGTTGTCCTGATGCATAGACTATCTATTCCATCTGAACATAACTCATATTTGCTGAGCTTGGCTTACAGCCTCTCATCTCTCAGCATCTCCAACAAAATCTTGAGATGTCTCTCGTGCTTCTCCTGGTTCTCGGAACATACCAAGACGTCGATGAACACCACCACGAACTTATCCAAGTACTGGTGGAAAATCTTGTTCCTCAAGCTCATAAATACTGCTGGCGCGTTGGTCAAACCAAACGGTCATGACTAGAAACTCATAGCGCACATACTTCATCCGAAGCGCCGCCTTTGGAATGTCTTCTCTCCGTACCTTGATCTAATAATAGCCTGATCTGAGATCGATCTTCGAGATTACATATGTGCCACTTAGCTGATTCAAATTAATCTTTGATGCGCGTCAAGGGTACTTGCTCTTTATTGCTACGGTATTTACTACCCTATAATCGTTATGCAACGTATCGTCCCGTCCTTCTTTGGTACAATAAAATGGTTGCTCCCCATGGAAAAATACTAGCCCGACTGAAACTCTTGTCTAAGTGATCCTCTACTATGGGCCTTCAACTCAACCAACTCTTTCGGTGCTAGTCTGAAGACGGGAAAATAATTGGCTCCGTTCTTGGAGTCAACTTTATAGCAAACTCTTTCTGTCAGGTGGCAGGCCTAAAAGATTCTCTGGAAACACATCTTCAAACTCTGGTATAATGCGAGGGTACACTGGATCCCCTTCTACAATGTGTGCCTCTAAGGTAGATGGGCACCCTGTTCCCGGGCTCCGAGAAGTAACTCAAACTCAGGGTAATCTGGTGGTCCTAAATAATGTAATCACATCGACAATCTCGCATCGCATGGTATTGGCTCAATCAATCCATGTCTAGGATAAGGTCATGTTCTAGACTAAACCTCAAAATAATCTCTCGTTCTGTTTCCAATATCAATCCTTAAGAAAGAAAATATTCCTTGCCTAATGTATAATTTCTTTTCTCCTTAAATTTATTCCTACATTTATATTCTTCAAATTTCTTTCCTTGTCATTTATCTCTCCAAGTCACATAGTACGTTAATGGTATTCCTCAAGCCCACACTAGAATTCCTGGAATCAGATTATTATCTTCTAAGTGCGAGCCTGAAATTTTATCTCCTCTAGCTCATAATCATCATTCCTAGCATTGCTATCATATGCAACCACTAGTTTCCATCATCAGGCTATGCATTTCCCTAAATTATTCTAGGTCATGATCAGCAATCCTTCCAGCTCTTAGTACTTCCAAGATCATTGCTACCCAAAGTACGGGTAGGGTACTACTAGGTCCAACTCTCTTGCCAACCTTCCACACTAGTTCTAGAATCCAAAGAACCCATCAATCTATCCTGATAAGGTAACAATCTTTTCCGAGAAAGGTATACGAATTCTGTCTCCTGTCGTCTGGTCTTCGATCTTCTTCTGGAGGGAAATTATCAGTCACAAGCATTCGTCTCCCCGAACAATAGGGGACGAGAAACAAGGGTAGGCGATATTGACGAAGATTTGACGAATGCAAAGTGGAAGTCCAAGGGCGATAATCACATACAAGGAGTTTTAAAATTGATTATGGATTGAGATCCTATTCAACAATCATAACATCTATTCCTAATTTGTAGGCTAGCTTGGCACAGTCAGGTGACCAAGACGATTTTAAATCGGACCTGCATGGGCCACCACAAAAATATGTCACGCCCCAGTCCCAAAATACGTAGGACCAGGAATACGTGACACGCCAGCTACGCATTCGACCAGACTCCGGTCTGACTCGAATACGTATAAGCTGTAATATAAAGGGCACTATCTAGATATTCCATAAATATAAATCTCTATGTCTCAATCCACAATGTACATCAGTATACAAGAAAGAGCTAAATGTGTTAAGTTCGGCCGCCCAATAACACACTAACTCGAATAGACTCGAGAAGAAGTATGAGTCTACAAAACTAGGCTACAACAGCAGATAAATAATCAATATAAAATAACAATAATCACTACCAGAAAAAGTCAAATTAGCGATGTCTAAAAACGTCGCTAAATAACAATAAATCGTCGCTAATTAGGTTTAGCGACGTAATTAGCGACGTTCTGAAGCAGTCGGAAAACACCAAGTCGCTAAAACAAAAAACGTCGCTAAACGTCGCTATACCGACGTTTTTAGCGACTTTAATATGTCGCTGAATTTAGCGACGTTTTGCGACGCCAAGTCACTAAAAAGCGACGTTCATTAAAGTCGCTAAACGTCGCTGATTAGCGACGTCAATCGCGACGTTACACCGACGTCTTTAATGACCTGGTTATACTTGCCATGTCAGCAATTGGCGACGCTTAGCGACGACTTTAGCGACGTCATTAGCGACGAACTTAGCGACGTTTTACAGAGTCGCTGATTAGCGACGTAAATTAACGTCGCTAAGCGTCACTACACGTCGCTAATAACGTCGCTAATTTAAAAAAAAAAAAAAATTCCAGAATCAAATATTGGTGATTCCCTACAGTTTTACAGCATCTTCATCATACACACCAACATGATTCAATCTAGTTAACTATATAATCCAATTAAATTAAAAACCACAAGAAGTATCAATCCAATTAAATGTGGATAACTATATAATCCAATTAAATTAACTAAAAAATTCAAGACCACAAGAAGCATCATACATCATGTCTATTGTTGAAGTACCAATAATTCATAAATAATAATAAAAATAACTAGACTACTACGGATCTGCAGGAGGCTGACCAGCGGCGCGCTTCAAGGATAACAACTCCTCATACTCGTCCCGTGGAATCGACACCGATGTCGATGGAGAAGGCAGTGACGTCGGTGGCGGCCGTGCCCGCTCCAAGTCTGCGAGTCGCTGGTTGTAAGAATCCAGGGTAGATAACAGCCTCGTACTGCTATCACCCATTGAATCCTGCATCCTCGTCAGGTTCTCGCCCATCGATAGCTGTGACGCCTGCAGCTCCATGATGTTGCGATCATTGGAGGCTCTAATATCATTTGTCAATTCTCGTAGCTCCGTCATGCTGCGGTCGAGCATATCCAATCGTGCGATAAGCATCGGATCGTCCGCCTGCGGCTGGGACAGGGACTGGTCCTCCATACTTTGCAGCAAGTCGTCACGGAGAGACGCAATCTGACGGTCAACGGCCTCCTGGACGGCCTCCTGGACTCTGGCCGACGACTGCGAGGGCTGCGACTGCGAGGGGTGTGTGGAATGCACAGCTGTCGGGGAGGCCCTAGATGACTGCGTCGCAACCAGGGCGCCATAGGAGCCCGTACCGTAGTACGTACCCCTCTGGAGACCACCAGCTGCGGTCACCCACAGGTCGTCCGCCGACGGAGATGGACCGGGCTGCGACGAAGCACCAGCCTCTCCAGGTGTAGGTGCACTAGCAGTCGCCCGCTCACGAAGCCTAAGATACTCGGCCTAGAAAAGGTTTGGAAACTCAATAATTGCCTAAGTTATATTAAAATAAACACAAAGTAAAGTAATACTTACATATGTCTGTGAGGCCCTCTCATCAATGAGATTTTCGTCCTTGCGATGGGTGGCCAAGAAGACGGTCACCATGTTTGCATCCTCACCCCTCTGTACCTGTTAAAAATATATTTTTTATTACTAAACTTAAATATTTTTTCCAAGTACCATTTTATGGTACTTATATTAAAATAATATATTTTAAAAGAAAAAACATACCAAACGACGGAAATGTTCCGTCATCGGAATCGAGCCACCACACCACTTGGCAGCATTCTGCCTAGCCGCCTTGGCCTTCGTAGACCTTTCCTTGTAGCTCGGATCGTCGAATCTAGCCCTCATCGCAGTCCACTGCTCAGGCGTGATCCAACCTTGGATCGGTTTTCCAGCACGATCACGAGCCTTCTGGTCATCCAGAGCATCTCGGATAAGCTTGGCGGCAACGGTAGGAAAGAGCCGCTCGATCAACTCGGCCCGGTACGGAGGATAAAAATACGTTTGCTACAATAAATAATTCATTAAGTTAGCATCACGAATATGCATAAATTAGAGGATTTATTTAATATACTTTTACCTGGAAGTGCGCAAACCAGAACGCCTTCCTCTCCTCCGGAGCCTCAGAGTAGTTGATCCAAGGGCCACCGTAGTTGTTCCTCAGAAATTGGCCCAGGCGTCTCTGAACCAACGATGGACGATATCTATACAGAAATAATAATTTAGATTACTGAAAAAGTCAATATACGATGAATAAAGAGAAACACAAATATATACTAAACCATCTAATTGACTTACTTTGTACCGTCGGCCCAAATCTCTGTCCTCGTCTCCTCCGGTGGTGCGCATGGAGGATCTTGCTGATGCTGGGACAACGTCGGCACGACCTCCTCTACATGCTCATCAGTCTCCATGGTTCCGTCAGCAGGAGGAACGCTGGACGAGGGAGTACTATCACGAGTACTATCACGCCTGGAACTACTCGTCCCAGGAGTGATGCCACGCAACGTCGTCGCAGTCGGAGATGTGGCTGCTCGATATACTGGAGTACTGGGCGACGATGATCCGGAACCAACAGTAGGCAGTACCGGAGTGGCACTCTGTCTACCTCGGGACCTGCCGAATCCTCCGCGTCGTCCTGTCATATCTGATAACAACATATGATGAATATAGAGAAACACAAATATATACTACATTCTACAGTCAAAATGTGATACATATCTCAAAGCATTATACAGTCAAAATATAATACATATATTCGTTAATGTCAAAATGTGATACATATCTCAAAGCATTATACAGTCAAAATATAATACATATATTCGTTAATGTCAAAATGTGATACATATCTCAAAGCATTTTACAGTCCAAATATAGTTACATTCTACATGGAATATTTTATATTTTCAATCATCTTCAGAAAATTCATCTTGTTCGCCTTCCTCGTCCTGCTCTTCCTCTTCCTCGTCTTCACTTTCATCTACTTCGTCCTCTTCGGATAATTCTACATCTTCTACATTATTACTCGTGTAATGAGTAACTTCCGTTGAGTCCACATCTACAATATTTGTTACAAGAGGTAGATCGTCCTCCTGATAAGCTATTTCGTTAATGTCAAAGGTATTTCTAGCTTTAGTCTTGCATACTGCCCACCAATCCGACCTCGCTGTCCCCCATCTAGGATAAGTTGTGAAGTACATGAGCTGAGCCTGACTTGATAGGACAAATGGTTCGTAGCCTTGATATCTACGCTTGTAGTTTATATCCACAAGGCCATGCTTGTCAATTTTCCAACCTTGATCTTGAATCGGATCGAACCATTCACACCTGAATAGCACGATATTTGTAAACACCCTAAATTTCAGAAATAAGATTTATAAAATTTTCCCTATTTTTGGTATTTTTCTGGAATTTATCACTGAGGTTTGTGGGTTGAATAATTTTAAGTGTGACTAAATGGAGTCAAAATATTCTGAAAGTAAAAATTTATTTTGTATAATGGAGAACCGGACGCACGGCAATTTTCGGTGAATTTATTGGACACCGGAGCAACGTATCGAGGACCTTTAACTATTGGATATAAAGACCAAACCAAACCAAACCCGACCCGGACCCGAAATCCAATTGGAAACCCTAACTTGCCGGATTTACTGTAGCCCTATTTAATCCCCGCCTCGACATCCGTGCCCAGCCCCTCTGTCCCTCATCTCCGCCGCACCCAGCTACCTCGCCCCTGACCCGCCGAACTCCGACCGCCACCGGCACCCTCATCTCCGCCAGGCCGCCCGTCGAACTACTCGACAGAACCCAACCACCCTCAACCCGTTGATCCGCCCCGATCGACGCCGCCGTTCCTCCCCCGAACTCCTCCACCTCGCTGCTGCCGCCAGGCCGCCGCACGACCCCTGCCCGTCGATCCCCCGAACCCTGCACCCTGCTCCTCCTCGTCGCCGCTGAACCGACCAACCCCCGATCGCTGCCGCCTCACAGCCGATCGGCTTCCCCGGACCAAGCCGCTGCCCACAGCCCTATCGTCGACCCTCGGCCCACCGCCTCGCAGCGACTCCGCCACCGACCCCTGTGCTCGACCCGCCGTCGACGGTTCAGCCGAGTCTCCACCGCTCGACCCTCCGCACGGCCGTGAACCCATCGACCCCCCCTGCCGACGAGCCGAGCACGACCCGACCTTCCTCAGCCCTCGACCCGCCGCCAGGACACCCGACGCCGGCTTCCACTGACCGCAGCAACTCCGTCAGGACAGTTCGAATCGGACACAACGAACCGTACTCACGGTCACGTGAAAAACAGATTCACGGGGCCCTGTTCAGGTACCGTTTTCTCCCTCATCGCAACTCCGATTTCATTTCCGTCGATTGCTATGCGTAGACTGTATAACCCTCTCGGTGCCCGTGCAACTCGCTCGGTGCAGCGCGTCCTGTAGTGATCGTACACCGCGATCCAAAACAGGAAGAAACAACGCCCTGTTTCACCTCGGAACTGAGTCTGCCCCGCCAATCGGGACGACTTGGTCGCACGCGGTCTTTACCAAACTGTGCGCGACGTTGATACGGTCGTGTGGGTTTTCGCAGAAGTTGATTCGGAGGTGCGTGCACCCCGGAATCAACGCGTATCCGCCGACGACACCCCGTATCCGTTGATCCTGGAACACGCTGTAACTTCGTGTACACACGTCGGATCGAGACGAAACTTGCGCCATCGGATCCGTAGTAATACGCTGGTCCTGTGAGCCAAGTTTGGTTCGATTCTGAGGACGTTGACAAAATCACGTATCGTGGGCCCCACAGGCTCCACTTGACGGGTGATTTTGTGATCGGCTCATCGGAATCCAATTCTGGAAGTTCCGTTGGGTTCGTATCATCGTTCCTGACTTGTAGACACTGAGTTTGCGGAATTTGGAGACCTTTGACCCTGACCCGCTTTTCGGTGCAAAGTGGGCCCGCATGTGGAACCCGCTTTGGCCCGAAAATGACCTTTTTGCCCCTGTGTCCAAATTGGACGTAAGGACAGGCATTTCCAGCTATTTGGCATCTTCTGAGACTGTTGGTGATATTTATTACAGCTTTTGGAGTAGTTTCCACCGGATCCACAGATACCAGGACAGTTGTTGATATTCGGACATCAGGCAAGTGTACCTTGCCAAACTCTGCAGTTTAGTTATCTATTTTCCTTGTTTTATATATATTGCTGTGCATGCTCAACCTAGGACCGTGTGACGTACTTAGCGTCCGATTATCAGTCGGGTGCCGACACTGTACGCAGTGTTGGGTACGGTCATCTAGAGATGGACATCCGTGACACTTTATATTCTCGTACTTGTCTTATCAAGTACCATATGACCCAGGACACTTGACACTATTCATGAGACAGGATTTTCCCGAGATATTCGTGGTGATTCTGTATAGGATACAGGACATGGACATTATATTATTAGATACTTATGACTGGTTGCATTTAGCTATGATCGCGCTTGACATGGGCATGAGACGTTGTGGTCATGATTTGCGTGGTTACATTGGGTGGGGAGAGACACACAGGCTACAGGCTGTATTTATGTATATCTTCTATTATTGAGAGGTCGTAGACTCTCGTAGCAGAGTCTGACCCACTACCGGTTATTACCGCTACCGGCTCCCCGACACAGAGCTTGTAGTGGCTCAGCCTGAGACTAGTGATGCTCTCACTTGCATTTACACTTAGATGGTTACATATTTACCCCATTGCTCATTTAGTTATTTATTTGCTGCACTGCTTATCTGTATTTATTGGCATGAGCTTTCTTGTACCTTGCTATGTCCCCTGAGGACCTGGATCCGGATTTTGTTCCCCAGATTTTACAGACGTGGTTTATCCCGAGATCTACGGGACTGGAGCAGGAGCTGATCCAGGAGTTGTACCACCATCTGAGGACGAGGTCTTAGCTGAAGACTTCTCTTGAGCATCCATGTTTATGCTCAGCTTTTATTATTTATTCCAGTCTTTTATATTCTGGTCAGATGAACCATTGTACTAGATATTTATCGGGTTTTTCCCCGAAGTACTTTGTGAGACTTGCTGATGATTTACATTCTTTATTTATTCTGTGGATCATATTTTATATCTTGTGTGGATGAGATTAGTTGTGCCATGATTGTCGTAGACTTGTTTTACAGCTTAAGTATGCCCTGATGGATCCATTATATTGAGTTGGTCCATCGGTGCGTACTGCTGGCCGTTGCCACGCGTCTGGTCCCACGGTATTTTGGGACTGGGGCGTGACATGGTTTTTGTGGTGGCCCATGCAGGTCTACGACAAATAGTTCGGTTTCAACTTAGGGACCGGACCAGCCTGCCCTAAGGACAGTATAAACTATAGGATCTCATCCATCATTTAACCAGTTGTTGAACTCTATATCGACCTCGAATTTTGTTACTTGAACTGCATCCTGTATTGATTCCTCTGAGCGTTCTCATAGTTTATCTTTTGATTACAGAGCAATGGATTCCGGGAACAGAGATGATATCCCTTTGGAGACACCACACGACGCTGTGGTTACTTATGGAGACGAAGTGACACCAAGGGATGGTGGACAAGCATCGCAGAGTGATCAAACCGGGCAGCCTAATCCAAGGTTCCGGAGAGATGATATTCCACCACCACCTCAGTTCACTCCCCAGATGCCAGTATTCCCGTCAGGACAAGCCATGGACGGACAGCAAATGTTCCAGATGATGTATGCTATGATGCAAGCACAGCAGCAAGTTCAGCAAGAGGCTCATCGGCAGGAGGCCGAGTATCTGAGGACCAGCCTGGTATCCGCAATGGAGCAGGCAAATCCGGCAGCGAGGAGAACATCGACGGGATCTATCACCGATTTCCGTCATCTCAAGCCTCGCACGTTTTCCGGTAAAGAAGGGCCAACGGAAGTTCATGAGTGGCTCACCAACATTCAGCATCAGTTGGAAGCCGCTGAACTTCCAAGAGAGAAGTGGATGACTGCAGTCAGAATGCAGTTGACTGATAATGCGCATCACTGGTGGTTAGCAGAAGAAAGGAGGCTTGGACAGGACCGAGTCACATGGGAAGAGTTCTCCAGACTCTTCCAAGAGATGTACATTCCAGCCATTGCACGGTCAGAGCTCAGAGACAGGTTCAACCGCCTTATCCAAGGCAGCATGTCAGTAGAGGAATACAATGCGGAATTTATTCGCCTGAGCCGCTTTGCCCCAACACTGATTTCAACGGAGGAAGAAAAAGCAGAGAAGTTCTTTGACGGCTTGAAGTTCGAACTTCAGAAAGTGATTGGAACGGTAGCACCTACCTCTTATACCGATGTCCTTGCAGCAGCCCGACGCTTGGAGCGCGTCACCAGGAGGGAATCTAATTTGAAGAGGCCTATCACATCAGCACCATCCAGGCCAGCACAGGGGGATTCAGCAAAGCGAGCCCAAAGGGGTATGCCAGATAGAGCAGCACAGAGAGACAGACCCCTTCCTACTTGTCACCACTGCGGCAAGGTAGGACACATTGAGAAGGAATGCAGGCGTAAGTTGGGACTGTGTTTGAGCTGCGGATCCAACCAGCACTTTTCCAGGGACTGTACTGAGCGCCGGGACGGAGCACCAAGACTAGCATTACCTGCACCACGACCAGCTTATCCAGCAGCAGGAGGCCAGCAGACAGGAGTTGGTGGGGTCAGACCACCAGCCCCAGGAGGGAATCAGCAGAGACCACCACTGGCACCACAGGCAGCCTTATTTCAGCAGGCTCAGCAGCAACAGAGAGGTCCAGCTCAGGGACGGGCACAGGCATTTCCACTAGCTGTTGAGGAGGAGGCTACAGCGGGCGAAGTCATCGCAGGTACTATTTTAGTAGCTTCATTACCTGCAGTAGCTTTATTTGATTCTGGAGCATCGCATTCATTTATAGCAGCTAGCTTTGTAGCCACCCATAGAGTAGCTACCGCACCCTTCCGAAGATGAAGAGGATTCTTACGGGAGGCGGTATTATTCCGGTTAGTGATGTCTGTAGATCATGTTCTGTAGTAGTTTGTGGCCGAGAAATGCGAGCTCAGTTTCTGATATTTTCTATGCCGGATTATGATGTCGTACTTGGTATGGACTGGTTAAGACAGTACCATGCGACTCTTGATTGCCGACTTGGGCGGGTTATATTTAGACCGCCAGGACATCCAGAATTTGAGTTTCTTCGAGGAGCAGTAGAGCAAGGAGTTCAGCCTACTCTTAGGGTACTATCTGTAGAAGAGGAGACAGGTTACCCAAGAGTCATATCAGAATTTGTGGATGTATTTCCTGATGATCTTCCAGGTTTACCGCCTGATCGGGAAATAGAATTCACAATAGACTTAACTCCAGGAGCAGAGCCAATCACTTCATCGGTTTATCGGCTAGCACCTAAGGAGTTAGTGGAGTTGAAGGAACAGGTAGATGATCTGTTGGAGAAGGGTTTCATTCGCCCCAGTGTTTCACCTTGGGGAGCACCCATCTTATTTGTGCCGAAGAAGGATGGAACAGTACGGTTGTGCATTGATTATAGGGCACTGAATGCCGTGACCATCAAGAACAGGTATCCCTTACCACGCATTGATGATCTATTCGATCAATTGAGTGGTGCAAGGGTATTCTCGAAGATTGACCTTAGATCCGGCTATCATCAGATCAAGGTGAGGAAGGAAGACATCCCGAAGACAGCTTTCAGGACGAAGTATGGGCATTATGAGTTCCTGGTGATGCCGTTTGGTTTAACCAATGCGCCAGCAGTGTTTATGAGTTTGATGAACAGAGTCTTTCATCAATTCTTGGATAAATTCGTAGTGGTATTCATTGATGACATTCTCATATATTCCAAGAGCCCTGAAGAGCACGAGGAGCATCTCAGAATCGTGTTAGAGACCTTGAGGCAAGAGAAGTTATATGCCAAACTCAGTAAGTGTGAGCTCTGTATGGACAAAGTGCCTTTCTTGGGACACATCATATCAAGAGAAGGACTTTCAGTGGATCCAGAGAAAGTTGCGGCGATAGAGACTTGGCCTACACCTACATCAGTAGCAGAGGTGAGAAGTTTTCTCGGACTTGCGGGATATTACCGAAGGTTCGTAGAAAATTTCTCGAGGATTGCAGAACCAATGACGAAGCTAACACGAAAGGATCAGGAGTTTATATGGACAGAAGACTGCCAGAAGGCTTTTGAAGAACTGAAGAGAAGATTAACAACAGCACCTGTCTTGACTCTTCCTTCAGGGTCAGGAGGTTTTGTTGTTTACAGTGATGCATCCGGCAGTGGACTAGGATGTGTTTTGATGCAACATGGCAAAGTCATTGCTTATGCGTCGAGACAGTTGAAGGACCACGAGAAGAACTACCCCACGCATGATCTGGAGCTAGCAGCAGTGATATTTGCATTGAAGATATGGAGGCACTACCTTTATGGAGAGAGGGTAGAAATCTTTACTGACCACAAGAGCCTGAAGTATGTGTATACTCAGAAGGAGCTTAACATGAGACAGAGACGTTGGCTGGAACTGATGGTAGATTTTGACATCGATCTGCAGTATCATCCGGGAAAGGCGAATGTTGTTGCAGATGCACTCAGCAGGAAGCCTACGGCTTATTTCTTGACAATGCAGCCCGAGTTATTGAAGGACTTACAGGAGCTACAGATAGAGGTTATCGTACCGGGACAGAATGGCTTGATGGCTAACCTTGAGATTCAGTCATCACTCGTGGAGAAGATTAAAGAAGCATTGCCCACCGATGCTAGATTCCGAAGACTCAAAGAAAGGACAGAAGCAGGTATTCAGACAGGACTTCGCATTCACGAAGACGGGACATTGAGATTTGGAAACCGCTTGTATGTTCCAAATGGAGAATTGAGACAAGAGTTAATGACTGAAGCGCATAGCTCTATGTACTCTGTTCACCCAGGAGGAACTAAGATGTACAGAGACTTGAGACAGTATTACTGGTGGCATGGAATGAAGAGAGAGATCGCCAGATTTGTGGCCAAATGTTTAGTATATCAACAAGTAAAGGCCGAGCATCAGAGGACTGCAGGTATGTTACAACCGCTCCCGATACCGGAATGGAAGTGGGAGCATATCACGATGGACTTTGTCACAGGATTTCCGAAGAGCCCCAGCGGAAGAGACGCAGTATGGGTGATCGTGGATCGACTCACTAAATCGGCACACTTCTTGCCATTTAGAGTTGGACAGTCCACAGAGGTACTAGCTGACATGTATATGCGACAAATCGTCAAATTACATGGAGTACCTGTTAGTATTGTATCGGATCGAGATTCGAGATTTACATCTCATTTCTGGAGAAGCATGCAAGAGAGTCTGGGCACCAGACTCAAGTTCAGCACGGCGTACCACCCGCAGACAGATGGACAATCGGAGCGCACTATTCAGATCTTAGAGGACATGTTGAGATCATGTATGCTAGATTTCGGGGGATCTTGGGAAGATCATTTGCACTTAGTAGAGTTCTCCTACAATAACAGTTATCAGGCCAGCATCCAGATGGCGCCATTTGAAGCTTTATACGAAAGGAAGTGCAGATCACCTGTGTGTTGGAGTGACGTTGGTGAACGTCAAATACTGGGTCCAGAATTGGTCACCCAGACAGTGGAGAAGGTGAAGCAGATACAGAATCATCTACGAGCAGCTCAGGACAGACAGAAGCATTGGGCAGATACACACAGACGTCCCCTAGAGTTCAAGGAAGGAGATCACGTGTTCTTGAGGATTTCGCCCACTCGTGGTACTATCAGATTCGGGAGCAGAGGCAAGCTGAGCCCAAGGTATATTGGGCCATTCGACATTCTAGAGCGCGTTGGTGAGGTGGCTTATCGGCTTGCATTACCTCCATCCTTAGAGGGAGTGCATGACGTATTCCACGTCTCACAGTTGCGAAGATACGTGACCGACCCAAGTCACGTAGTCGATCATTCAGAGATCGCAGTAGGCCCGAGTTTGAGATATGAGGAACAACCAGTTGGCATCCTCGACGTCAGTGAGAAGACACTACGGGGACAGACGATCAGACTGGTTCGTGTAGCATGGAAACATCATTCACCAGGCGAATCGACTTGGGAACGGGAAGATAGTATGCGTCAGCGATACCCCCACTTGTTCGAGGAGGCAGTTGTAAACTAGGCCACCTTGTATTTCCATAACTCTTTCTTTAGTAGCTTATTCTTGATTGCGAGGACGCAATCCTTTTAAGGAGGGAAGATTGTAAACACCCTAAATTTCAGAAATAAGATTTATAAAATTTTCCCTATTTTTGGTATTTTTCTGGAATTTATCACTGAGGTTTGTGGGTTGAATAATTTTAAGTGTGACTAAATGGAGTCAAAATATTCTGGAAGTAAAAATTTATTTTGTATAATGGAGAACCGGACGCACGGCAATTTTCGGTGAATTTATTGGACACCGGAGCAACGTATCGAGGACCTTTAACTATTGGATATAAAGACCAAACCAAACCAAACCCGACCCGGACCCGAAATCCAATTGGAAACCCTAACTTGCCGGATTTACTGTAGCCCTATTTAATCCCCGCCTCGACATCCGTGCCCAGCCCCTCTGTCCCTCATCTCCGCCGCACCCAGCTACCTCGCCCCTGACCCGTCGAACTCCGACCGCCACCGGCACCCTCATCTCCGCCAGGCCGCCCGTCGAACTACTCGACAGAACCCAACCACCCTCAACCCGTTGATCCGCCCCGATCGACGCCGCCGTTCCTCCCCCGAACTCCTCCACCTCGCTGCTGCCGCCAGGCCGCCGCACGACCCCTGCCCGTCGATCCCCCGAACCCTGCACCCTGCTCCTCCTCGTCGCCGCTGAACCGACCAACCCCCGATCGCTGCCGCCTCACAGCCGATCGGCTTCCCCGGACCAAGCCGCTGCCCACAGCCCTATCGTCGACCCTCGGCCCACCGCCTCGCAGCGACTCCGCCACCGACCCCTGTGCTCGACCCGCCGTCGACGGTTCAGCCGAGTCTCCACCGCTCGACCCTCCGCACGGCCGTGAACCCATCGACCCCCCCTGCCGACGAGCCGAGCACGACCCGACCTTCCTCAGCCCTCGACCCGCCGCCAGGACACCCGACGCCGGCTTCCACTGACCGCAGCAACTCCGTCAGGACAGTTCGAATCGGACACAACGAACCGTACTCACGGTCACGTGAAAAACAGATTCACGGGGCCCTGTTCAGGTACCGTTTTCTCCCTCATCGCAACTCCGATTTCATTTCCGTCGATTGCTATGCGTAGACTGTATAACCCTCTCGGTGCCCGTGCAACTCGCTCGGTGCAGCGCGTCCTGTAGTGATCGTACACCGCGATCCAAAACAGGAAGAAACAACGCCCTGTTTCACCTCGGAACTGAGTCCGCCCCGCCAATCGGGACGACTTGGTCGCACGCGGTCTTTACCAAACTGTGCGCGACGTTGATACGGTCGTGTGGGTTTTCGCAGAAGTTGATTCGGAGGTGCGTGCACCCCGGAATCAACGCGTATCCGCCGACGACACCCCGTATCCGTTGATCCTGGAACACGCTGTAACTTCGTGTACACACGTCGGATCAAGACGAAACTTGCGCCATCGGATCCGTAGTAATACGCTGGTCCTGTGAGCCAAGTTTGGTTCGATTCTGAGGACGTTGACAAAATCACGTATCGTGGGCCCCACAGGCTCCACTTGACGGGTGATTTTGTGATCGGCTCATCGGAATCCAATTCTGGAAGTTCCGTTGGGTTCGTATCATCGTTCTTGACTTGTAGACACTGAGTTTGCGGAATTTGGAGACCTTTGACCCTGACCCGCTTTTCGGTGCAAAGTGGGCCCGCATGTGGAACCCGCTTTGGCCCAAAAATGACCTTTTTGCCCCTGTGTCCAAATTGGACGTAAGGACAGGCATTTCCAGCTATTTGGCATCTTCTGAGACTGTTGGTGATATTTATTACAGCTTTTGGAGTAGTTTCCACCGGATCCACAGATACCAGGACAGTTGTTGATATTCGGACATCAGGCAAGTGTACCTTGCCAAACTCTGCAGTTTAGTTATCTATTTTCCTTGTTTTATATATATTGCTGTGCATGCTCAACCTAGGACCGTGTGACGTACTTAGCGTCCGATTATCAGTCGGGTGCCGACACTGTACGCAGTGTTGGGTACGGTCATCTAGAGATGGACATCCGTGACACTTTATATTCTCGTACTTGTCTTATCAAGTACCATATGACCCAGGACACTTGACACTATTCATGAGACAGGATTTTCCCGAGATATTCGTGGTGATTCTGTATAGGATACAGGACATGGACATTATATTATTAGATACTTATGACTGGTTGCATTTAGCTATGATCGCGCTTGACATGGGCATGAGACGTTGTGGTCATGATTTGCGTGGTTACATTGGGTGGGGAGAGACACACAGGCTATAGGCTGTATTTATGTATATCTTCTATTATTGAGAGGTCGTAGACTCTCGTAGCAGAGTCTGACCCACTACCGGTTATTACCGCTACCGGCTCCCCGACACAGAGCTTGTAGTGGCTCAGCCTGAGACTAGTGATGCTCTCACTTGCATTTACACTTAGATGGTTACATATTTACCCCATTGCTCATTTAGTTATTTATTTGCTGCACTGCTTATCTGTATTTATTGGCATGAGCTTTCTTGTACCTTGCTATGTCCCCTGAGGACCTGGATCCGGATTTTGTTCCCCAGATTTTACAGACGTGGTTTATCCCGAGATCTACGGGACTGGAGCAGGAGCTGATCCAGGAGTTGTACCACCATCTGAGGACGAGGTCTTAGCTGAAGACTTCTCTTGAGCATCCATGTTTATGCTCAGCTTTTATTATTTATTCCAGTCTTTTATATTCTGGTCAGATGAACCATTGTACTAGATATTTATCGGGTTTTTCCCCGAAGTACTTTGTGAGACTTGCTGATGATTTACATTCTTTATTTATTCTGTGGATCATATTTTATATCTTGTGTGGATGAGATTAGTTGTGCCATGATTGTCGTAGACTTGTTTTACAGCTTAAGTATGCCCTGATGGATCCATTATATTGAGTTGGTCCATCGGTGCGTACTGCTGGCCGTTGCCACGCGTCTGGTCCCACGGTATTTTGGGACTGGGGCGTGACAATATTAGCAGGTTCTGGGCCATAATTATATGTCAACTCCACAATCTCTCGTAAGATGCCAAAAAAATCATTGCCCGGATTGACGTCTTTGTAGTTTATAGATTTGATACACAAACCACTATTTTTCGTGGAATCAAGATCCAGAAAGCTGTCTCTGATAGGAGCATTTGTTGACTTGAACCTGAACCCATTCACACAGAAACTTGGCCATATTTTTACGGCAGTAATTGGTCCCTTGGCTAGAGTCCTAATAGATTCAGTCTCGGATGATATTAGACGATCGACCTAAATACCAAAGTAGCGATGGTAAGTTATTTGTTTTACAAGTGCAGAAATAAAAAGTAATTACCAAGTATCTTACATATGCGCTCAACCAAGAAGGAAAATGGCATCTCATTTCTTGTTCTACTTCTTCGTCTGTTATGTAGGGTCTAACCGACCTTAACTCATCATTATATGTGCTAAAAAATAATGATGCAACTGCTAATTAGTAGCATAATAGTATCTTATACTATTACATTGAGATGATGTAAACGTGGACGTATTAATTACTTACCCCTCTAGCTTCTCCACTTCATCCTCGTCGCAATTGAGTAATATATACAATTGAGCAGCCCTTAGCTCATCGTCATTCAAATATCTCTTCTTCATTTTTCCCGAAGGCTTTCCGGATGCATTGAATACTTTGAGTATTGTATCATTAGATTCCTTATATGCGTCGTCGTTTCTGGGAGCTTTATTCCTATTAGTAGCAACATGCGGTTTGAAATACGTCGAGCAAAAGTTTGTAATCTCCTCGAGAACATAAGCTTCACAAATAGATCCTTCAACCCGTGCCTTATTTTTCACCTTTCTCTTTAGGTGATTCAGATGACGCTCGAAGGGGTACATCCACCGATAACCGACAGGACCACCAACACGTGCCTCATAGGAAAGATGAATTGGCAAATGCTCCATAGAGTCGAAGAATCCTGGAGGAAACACCTTCTCGAGCTTACATAGTGTTACCGTAATGTCCCTCTCTTGCTTTTCTAGACGATCGACGAGCAACTTAGTACAACAAAGATCTCTGAAGAATATGCTCAGCTCTGTCAATGGGTCCCAAACGACCTGCGGTAAGAATTCCCGAAATGCAATCGGAATTAACCTCTCCATGAATACATGACAATCGTGGCTCTTCATACCTACTAGTTTGTTCTCCTTGAGGTTGACGCATCTTCTCAAGTTCGACACGTACCCGTCTGGAAACTTTAGACCCTGAATCCACCTACAAAGTCTACCTTTATCCTCTTTATCCAGTGAGAAAACTGACTTAGGTTGCTTTAACTTTCCATTCCCCTCCTCTATCAGATGCAATGCAGGACGTCTACATATGTCTTCTAAGTCCAACATGGCCTTCGGATTATCTTTCGTCTTCCCCTTTACATTCATTACAGTATTAATTATGTTATCAAACACATTCTTCTCGATATGCATGACATCAAGGTTATGTCTGATCAGATTGGTGCTCCAATATGGCAGATCCCAGAATATACTCCTCTTCGTCCAGTTATGGGTGCGACCAAATCCGTCACACTTGTACCCCTTAGCAGGCTCTTCGATAGCACTTGGTAAATATTTTACCTCTTCCCATATCGTGCATCCGGGCCACCTTGGAGGTGGATTGGCCTTCTCCACAACTCCCGCACGAAAAGCATTCCGATTCCTCCGGTACGGATGATCCTTCGGCAAAAATTGTCGATGACAATCGAAGAAGCACGGTTTGCCTCCGTGTTTCAAACGTAAAGCCTGAGAACGGTCCATGCAATACGGACATGAGAGACGACCATGGGTGCTCCATCCCGATAATATTCCATAGGCCGGAAAGTCGTTGATGGTCCACATAAGTGCTGCCCTCATCTGAAAATTCTGCTTTCTAGAAACATCGTACGTGTTGGCACCTACTTCCCACAGCTGATTCAACTCATCTATCAAAGGCTGTAAGTACACATCGATGTTCCTCTTCGGATTGTTCGGACCCGGGATAATAACGGTTAGGAACATATACGGAGTCTTCATGCACATCCAAGGCGGTAGATTGTACGGAGTGACGATCACAGGCCAACACGAATACTGGGAGCCCGAAAGTCCGAATGGGGTAAAACCGTCAGAGCAGAGCCCTAATCTGACATTACGCGCTTCCTCGGCAAAATGTGGATACTCTCGATCAAAGTGCTTCCATGCTTCTCCATCGGATGGATGATCCAATACTCCTTCGATCTGTTTTCGCCTGTGCCAACTCATGTTTTCTGCAGTCTCCTTAACCATAAACAACCGCTGCAACCGCGGCGTCAAAGGCAAGTAGTGCATCGAATCGGTAGGCTTCCTTGCACCGACAGACTTTCCTCTAACAGTGGCCTTGTAGCGATCAGCACCACAGAATCTACACGCATCTTCATCCTTGTCGTCTTTGTAGTACAACATGCACCCATTGCGACATGCATCGATTTTCTCGTATCCCATCCAAAGCGATCTCACCATCCTCTTAGATCGATAGAAGTCTTTAGGCAACTTTGCACCCTCGGGCAAGATCTCTATAATCAAATCGAGCAGTCGATTATAGCATTCTTGCGACATGTTAAAATTGGACTTGATGCTCAATAATCTTGTAACCACCTCCAACGGTGAATGGTCCTCACAACCAGGATATAGTGGAGTCCTTGCATTCTCAAGCAACTCCATAAACTTTGCAGCATCGGCATTCGGTGCCTCCTCAGCTGCATCATAATTGTCTGGATTGAAACTAGGTCCTGCCGCATCATAATTGTCAGGATTGAAACTAGGCCCCGCCGTATCATAATTGTCAGGATTGAAACTAGGCCCCGCCGCATCATAAACCATGTTCACCAACCCGTCGTCGTAAGCATCGTGGTCTTGGACATCCATATACGGCTCCACATAGGGCTCCGACTCTGATGCTAGAGATACAAGTTCTCCGTGCGCGGTCCACTGATAGTAATTCGGCGTAAAGCCCTTCGAGTATAAATGATATGTAACTTCCACTTCTGGATGATATTTCCTGTTGCGACATCTCACACATGGACACTTAATTTGGTACCGTCCATGTACTGAGGGAACGCCTTGGCGAACTGCAGGAACTGCTGTATACCCTCAATGAATTCATCCCGCACACCGCACATGTCATCAGGATGACGGTTGTACATCCACGAACGATGACGCAGATAGTAATTCATATCCATTTCTAGATACTTCTGCAAAATTGACAGTATGTATCATATAAATCATTACATGCAAAATTAACTTCTGTGTCTGTGTCAGTGTCCGTTATTGGAAAAGCAGTATATATATATATATATATATATATATATATATATATATATATATATATATATATATATATATATATATATATAACATTACCCAAATAATATCTTAATACCACTTTACTACTATACCTTAACCCACTTCAGTGTCAGTGTCCGGATTTTAGTGTAGTAGGCTCCAGCCGAAGCCAATAAGTTTCTTGAGATGCATGTCCTTAATGATGCATGCTGCGATGATATCTTTGCTCCATTAGAGGCTCTTCATACTGCTAGCTAGTGATTTCAGTAAGTGTTGAAATTAATCCTTTATTTATTTAAGCTGATTTGTAAGTTTCGTTTAGCTAATTCAACTGTTATAGTCATATTATTTAGACCATTAGGCACTTCTTGAAACTGGCAGTAGGGTGAGGAACTGAGATACATAACTCCGCAGTACTTTGCTTTCGGCAATTAACCCCTATATATATTGGGAGTGGAACGAGGAAGTAGCTAGAGCTCAAAATTCTTGGGGCACAATTAAGGACGGTTGCTTAGATCATACACTTCCTGGTCGAATAATTGGAGTTCTAATTAATTTGATCACATGATCAGTTGTTGTACGAATATTCAGGAATTAGTTCTAATTTGTTCACCCAATGTACGTAGTCATGACATATGAACATGGATTCAATAATAGCCATCATTTTTTCCCCTCCTCCATTGGACCAATGAATAGTAACCACAAAATCAAACAATTAGTATGTATGTATATATATATATATATATATATATATATATATATATATATATATATATATATATATATATATTGCAAAAGTGCAAATAAATACACTTATGTTCTTTCTTTCTTATTCATCGATCCATATTATTTATTTATTTTATACTTGAAAGAAAAAATTAAAATCTGATCTCTACATGATCGCACATGCATGAACATTGTCAAAAAACCTAACCCTAACCCTAACCCTAACCCCATGTCAAAAAACCTAACCCTAACCCTAACCCTAACCCCATGTCAAAAAACCTAACCCTAACCCTAACCCTAGGTCCAGATCAGTGTCTGTGTCAGTGTGTGTGTGTGCAGTATCTGTGTCTGTGTCAGTGTCAGTGTGTGTGTCGTGTTTGTGTCAATGTCACATGTGTCCTGTGAGAGAGAGAGAGAGAGAGAGAGAGAGAGAGAGTATACCTTGCCGGAGTAGTCGCGGTCGACGGAGCTGGGGAGGGGGGGGGAATATGTTTTCGAATCGAAATTTCAACTGACGGGAAAAAAGGAAAACGACCCCTAATTAACCAAATTTTAGCGACGTTTAGCGACGTCCAATAAAAATGTCGCTAAATTAAATATTTGCGACGTAAAGGACGTCGCTAAACACGTTGCTAAATATTTTGAGTTTAAATGTCGCTATATACGTCGCTAAACGTCGCTAAATTAGACATATTAGCGACGTTTAGCGACCTTAATTGAACTTATAGCGACTTATCTTTTAAAATCGTATTAAAAGTCGCTAAACGTCGCTAACTGTCGCCATTTAGCGACGTCTAGCGACGTGTTTATAATGAGTCGCTAATTTATGTATTATTAGCGACGTTTCTTTTGACGTCGCTAAAATACGTCGCTAATCCCGCTTTTTCTAGTAGTGAATGCCGATAGATATAATGTGAGTACCTGGTACCATGATCGTAAGATATGCCACTCCATCGGTATCTCCAAGTGCTCCGTAATCGTCTATGCTGCAAAACTGGCAGGGAACCAGGTCCTCAGAGGGACGTAACAAGGTACAGAAATATAGCAAGCCAAGTAAACAGAAAGTATAAGTGCAACAATAGGGTAATCTAGTACAACCAAACAAGTGTGACACAGTTTAAAGACAATGTTCGACGCATGGGCTTTCTAATATAAAACCGTAGCTCCGGACACGGAAACACACGGCACGTACCGCAGCTCTGGGCAAAGAGTCACACGGGTGAAACAGTTACACTAGATACAGGTATCACTAGAAAATACTATATATATATATAAGCGCGTGCAGAGTAGCCCAAACGTCTAGTAACTGTCTTCCCCTTCCCAAGCGGTCAATGATTGTGCGTTGAACCTGAACCTGTAACTACAGTCTCAACACATGGAAATAACTCAACAGACGCGACCCTAAGGTCGTCCCAGTCTCTGGTCATGATGTCAGTATCAGGATACTAGAATCTGGCACGATCACAGTGTATGAGTGTGTCCTGGGGTATCGATGTACTCTGGTACGTGCATCGAGGTGCTATGAAGCATCTAGTATTTATTCTAAGACGTTAAGTCGAATGTCAACACCCGGTTGTGAACTGGACACGGAATATCGAACATCAACCTAGGTACGTGCACAATGTACATAAAGAACAACAAATATCTGTAATCTGAAATACAGGGTGGCAAGGTACACTTGCCTGCGTGCGGCTGCTGACAGGGTCCTGGTACCGCGTCCAAGTCCTCAGGTCCCGCAGTACCTAGAGAAGAGGTACAAACTACATCAATAAACTATCATGCGGCAATCAGGGATGTGACACACGTCTATACATATGCTCAGACTCGGCTACACTCACAGGGACAAGACGCTAGAGGGTTGACCAAGGTTGACCATTGGTACGTTACATCAAATCAAACTAGTCCTCTGTACAATATTATCAACCCAAATCCTCAATTCTTATATCTCACCACGGTGTTCAGTAGTTCAAGCCATGATCAAATCCTCAAATTTCACCCTAGTCTTCACAGTCATTTCCATGTACGTTGACATATTTAATCCTCCATTAAATTATTATTAATAAACCCTCGTTCATATAAAACCTTCCTTCAATTTAATTGAACCTCATTTCTACCTATGTACAGTTAGTCCTCAACAACTTCATCAACAGTTTTCAATTTTAACCCAAGGTATGATATCTCTCTTCCCTTTTTATAGTAATTAACATGTTCCTTGATAATACTCAATGCCTTAATATCACCATCATTTCACAACCATTTTGATGCATACATAACATTAAACCCTACTCAAAGCATTAAACATAAACCCTAATTATTAACCTTGCATTTTACCATCAATTTCATAAATTTAAATATAACAAAACCCTAAAACTCATATCCATTTATCCTCACCCTAACTCCTTGTTTATCCATAAGTTTCATTTTAATACTTATGTAAATAAACCCTAACCACTATATTAAACCCTAAACACATATCATTAAAACAAGATCAATTACACTATACTACACTTACACAAAACAATATATAAACATATAGAGAGGGGGAGTCGTTCACCTTGGATGGGATGTTTGCTGGCCGGAGGGGGAGCTATAGGCCGGAGAATGGAGGTGGTCGGTTGAAGGTGGCAGGAAGCTGGTGGTGGTAGTAGAATGGACAGGAGGTGGTGGTACGGTGAAGTGTCCGGGGGAAACTCTCGGTCGGAGGGGTGCTCGAGGTAACTGTGGGTGTGGTTGATGATGATGGTGATGATGTTGAGATCGGAGGGTATCGGCAGAGGGTGGCCGGAGTGGCCGGGGTGACAGACCGGAGGTGGGGGCAAAGCCGGGGTATTGAGCTCGCAGAGGAGGCGGTAATGGCAGATGGTCAGGAAAGAAGCCGGAGCTCGTGGAGCTGGAAGGAGGCGGCTGGATGTAGCAGTGGAACTCGTTGGAGTGGCTCGTGGCAGCGGCTCGCCGTGAGGCGGTGGCTGGAATAGCTGCTGGCCCGCCAGAGATCGAGATCAGCAGTCGGTACGGTCAGCCGTCGGTGGTGGGGAGTGGTTCGATGCGGTCAGCGGGTGGAGGAGGAGCTGCACAGTGAGGGACGCTCGGCTGCGGCGGGGGGATTCGCTCGGATGCGGGCTGCAGCGATCGAAGATGCTCACAGCGGGCCAGAGCGGCGCAGGGTCAGCCGCGGGGAGATACAGCAGGCTGGGGGAGGTCGACTCATGGCTGGAGAGGCTCGGCCGGCCAGAGTTCGTGGCCGTGGGGAAGGCAGCAGGCCGGGGAAGCCGCTGAGGTTGCTCGACGGGATGAAGGCTGCAAAGCAGTTGTGGCACCGGAGAACCATGAGTTGGCCGGAGCTCGGGTTCTCCAAGTAAGGAGAAGAAGAAGAAGAAGAAGAAGAAGAAGAATGTCCAGGAAGGAATGAAATATATGGAGGAGGAGGATTGTGCATGTAGAACATAATGGAGGAGGAAGGAAAGAGAGAGGGGTGGGGGTTTTTTCAAGGCATGGGGATTAGGGCCGGTGATGTTTGGTTGAGGGTGGGGTGAGATGTGACTTTATAGGGGAGTGTGTTGGGTAGATGGATGGTTGAGATCATTCCCTTTAAAAATGGATGGATAGGATTTTACATGGTGAGAATGGGGTTTCTTCGTGAGGGAATGAGTGGGTGAGATTGGGACCCTATTTTGGGACCCTCTCATTTATTCATGGCCAATAGGAGGTTGCCACACAATTTGATAATTGCGACTAAGCCCCCGTAAATTCTGGAAATTGCATGGACACATAAAATGACACAAAAATTAAAGAGAAAAAATATTTAAAAATTGTCATGGTGAGGGAATATTGTGCGTCAGGCGCGGGTCTAATTAGAACGGCATTGGGATTAATTTAGGATTAAAATGGGATTTACAAAGTTGGTAATCCCGATTAAAATAGAGATAACGCGTCCCGCGAATTTAATTTAATTGGGACCCGTGGGGTCAAAATCCTGAAATGACGCAAAGGCCAAAAATGGTGGAGGCTTGGAGTCAGTCTTGGACCCTTTAGTTGGTCCGGCTCAACGGGTTAAGTTGGTACCCCAAAATCGAGGATAAAGACACAGGTGTCCGACACGAAATTAAATATGGGTTACAATTTTCGGAATGTTGTGCAATTAATTTAGAGCACACAAAAATTAATTTTAACAGTCAGAAAAGTCCAGTGCCTAATTTGGCGAGTTGAGTCGAAAGTACAATATTTGTACGGAATTTATGGGCTGATAATGGGCTCCGAATAACTAGTCAAAAATAGGGTGCGCCAAGGGTTTAAATTACTTGAATTAAAATTCCAGATAAATTTTCTTTACTCTAAACCTCAACATCTGCCATCAAAATTTTCCAAAACCACTCTAATTATCTACAGATTAAATCGAGGGGGTTTACACCTCTTCCCAGATAGCTGGGTAAGGTTGGTTGATTCCCAATTTCTTGAGCTGATCTTTGTGCTTCATGGCATCAAATTGGGCTTTCAACTCCCGTACTGCCTGCATCGGATCTTCAGTCGGTAGCGGGACCACGGAGTGGTGAGGAATCGGTTGTATTGTGACTCCAACGGGAGGTAATACATTCTCCGAGTGAGGAAGCAGAGGAACTGCTGACTCTTGATCTAGAGCAGGCTCTTGGATCGTGTTGGATGGTGGTAAGTCCACCCCCACACGTATCTGAGTTGGAGGGACCGATGCTTGAGCCATGGCAGCTGTATGTTGAGTTAGCATCATCTGGTGCATGTTCTCTATCATGGATTGCATCTCTTTCAGAGACGTCTCCAGTATAGTGATGCATTTCTCAGCGCTCCCGGACGGGGAAGCTTCCTCGCGTTCATCTCCAATGGCATAAACTCCCATCTCTCGGGGTGTCATTGAAAGATTAGTATAGGTCTCTGTAGAAGTTGACTCTATACTTTCGGCGTCTGATTCGGGAGACTGGCGACCCCCAGCATCGGAATCAGAAGAGTACGAAGCCGGTTGTCGTGACCTCGAATGAGTGTTTCGGAACACCCCTGCTTCGGTGTTCCTAAGGAGCATGTTAAATCTCCTTTGGCTCGGAGTTCTAGAGGGATGACGTCTTGAGCCCGACCTTCCTCTAGTTATGTGTGAAGCCATGTTCACAGATGCATGCGTGGGCTCTTCTTCCTGGAAAGATGGAGAGTAGCTAAACCGGTCAAAAATCGACCGTTTTGCTTCAGAACAGCAATAATTAATTACAATCCTATGACTATTACAACAGTGCTCGCTAGGAGACGTAATAGACATTCTGGAAGATCCCCTCTCCTTGCGTTTCTGGATTAGATACTTGCGCAGGTCATGAGGAGTTACAGAAGAAGAAGATGATGGCTTGTTCCTTCTGTTCACATCAGTGGGCATGCGGATGTTGGGAACCATAGTTTTCCCTGTGCCACCTATATACAACAGGTTGGCCATCTGGATAGCGGATAATCCCCGAGGAGGGTGTCTTTCCGCAAATTGAGCCTCCTTTATGCTGAGGGGCTTCTCCTGGCATAATTTGGAGCTCTGATCTGGTTGGCGTAAAGCTGAGGATGTCCTCAGTCGGTCGTCAGCCTCTCGCGTAATCCGGAGGGCGGGCAGATTGTTCCCTTGTTGGCGTAAAGGCCGAGAAGTGGAGTAGTCCACCGCTTGCTTTCCCTTGCGTAGATTGCAGGGATCATCTACTTTTTCGCGGAAGGCAGATGCATTTTTACGCCCGGAGCGCGTTTGGGATTCCTGATTTGGCGCTGAGGCATTATCAAAAATTTTGTCTATTCTGTCAAAGACGGGAGACAGAATTTTACGCGCAGAGCACGATGTGTACTTCTGGACTAGCACTGAGGCATTGCCAGAAGTTTTGTCTGCCCTGTCAGAGACAGGCGACTGATTGTTATGCGCCAGGCGTGGAGTATACTTCTGGATTGGCGTTGAGGCATTGCCAGAAGTTTTGTCTTCCCTGTCAAAGACAGTCGACTGAATTTTACGCGCAGGGCGCGGAGGGAGCAATGCTACAACCTCGTTGGTCGGAGAGATTGAAGAGATCGGAGAGTCGACAGGAATGGTAGAGGATGTCTTGGGCATCCAAACCTTACGCAGCTTCCTGTTGTCTTGGACAGAGAGAGAGTGAGAGCTACCCCCTGTTCGAAGCATATCTTCGTAGGCAAACTGGTCGAACTGGACGACCAGTGTCTTCTTCACGGATCCCACGGATACCGCATCGTATTGAGCAATTGCTTCCTCATCAGAAGAAAAAGATGTCCCCAGCAGAGTCGCCATCTTGTTGTCTGATAAAATAAACGAAAGATATGGAAATGAGGCTTTATACGAAAACCCGCTCTTTATGTTTACAAAAAAGCAGTACAATTAATCCTATACGAGGATGTCAAGTACAATTTTTTAATCTGGGTAAATATTGCTATAGGAGTCTGATCTGCAGTCGATTACTTTGTTCCTTGGACCACACGATGATGAAAAAGTGCCGTAGAAGACAGAAAGCAGCTTCGAAGGTTGCTAAAGAGAGTGGATGCTCGATGCCAAAGTCGTCGATCGCTACTCTTTGCCTGAGCTCTGGATTCTTCTCTCTCTCGACCGTTTTCTCTCCTTGATCTGATATTCTATTTTTTGACCTGGACCTCTGTTGATAGAGGTCTCTATTTATAGAGTTTTAGTGACAGTGACCACTCAGTCGGTGTAGAAACCGAGTAGTGGAAAGTACAGCACCCTTTTACACGACGGTTACAATAACCATTGCCCGCGTATAGATGACCTTTTGAAAGAGCGTGTGACGCGTATCCAACTAAGGGATAATGCGTATAACTGCTGCGAAGATCACGGCGTAGAAGCCACGTAGGTAGTTATCCTTCGTGTAGAAGAGGTTAGCGTAGAAGCCAATAACTGTCACCATGGCATAGAAGCCAAGTAGGCATAGAAGCCGAGTAGGCGTAGAAGCCGAGTAGGCGTAGAAGCCGAGTGGACGCAGAAGATAGCTGATTCTCTTCTCTTGACTGAGGCCTGAGTTGGCAAAATGTGCCAAAGTGATGATGTGGACGTCTTAGCCGAAATTATGGCTCTTGGAGATATAATCAAATATCTTGCATTAAATGCAGAGATCTGCCCCCATGCTGCACACTAAATACAGAGGCGTGTCTTTAAGATTTGCCATCATTCTGCGCATTAAATGCAGATACGCGCATCGAATCTTGTACGAAGAGTAACTGCTGACGTGGCAGTCTGTTTGTCTTCTGCGAAGCGTAAGAAGCTCACGTATGCCTGTGTAAAACTAGGCAGCGTAACCCTTTGTATGCGTAAAAGCAGTTTACGCAAAGGAGATATCACTAAACGGTGGTTCGGTGACATTTAATCAAATCTCCTGCATTAAATGCAGAGATCCGCCATTATCCTGCGCATTAAATGCAGAGGCGTGTTTTGAAGATCTGTCATCCTTTCTGTGCATTAAATACAGAGACGTGCCTCGAGCCCTATACGAAGAGCAGCTTTTGACGTGGCAGGCTGTTTGTCTTCTGTGGAGCATAAACAGATCACATCTGCCTGTGTAGAACTAGGCAGCGTATTCCTTTGTATGCGTAAAAGCGGTTTACGCCAAGAAAATAGCAATAAATGACAGCCTGGGTTGCAGTGCCGCGCCATCATTATAGTCGTCGCTTGGGTAGTCGTGCAGTACTCTTTGTCAGGAGTCCAGATGTCAGGTTCATTGCATGATCTGACAGGTTCATTTCGAAGAATATGAAGCATTCCTCGTACACTTCAATGCTGCATTGAAAGCGGATGAGTTCTACGCCATAAAGGCGATGTAGCACCCTTTTTACGCAAAAGCAGCCTGGACATACTGCATTACACGGATGGTCCTTGAGTCTATATTTTATGATGTGCTCAGCGGAGAAAGCTCTGTTGCACGTAGTGGCTCTGAAGTCCTCTGTTTACGCTGTCCTGGATCACCATGCTGCGTATAGCTATCCAGCATATTTTTCATGCTTCTCTATATATATATATATACAAGACAATATATATAGTACTCTTAGTCAAACTAAAACTAAGTGGATACCTTGGCTTTGAACCAATGCGGTATCACACCACCTACACACCCATCTTGATACTTAAACCCAATACCTTGAGTATCAACCAATATTTTGGCATTACCTTGGTAACACAAGGTAATTCAGATTCTAATATGTAATTAACTACCCATACACCTAACTACATACTAACATGCATTAACTTATACAATACTATATATATATATATATATATATATATAACTAGTAATCAATAGGTATATATATAACTAACTAGATAACAATATATATAACTAACTAGATAACAATATAACTAACTAACTAAACTATATATATATATATATATGTATGTATATATATATATATATATATATATATATATATATATATAGTAATCAATAGGTATATATATAACTAACTAGATAACAATATAACTAACTAACTAAACTATCAATGAAACTAACTAAACAATCAATGAAACTAACTAAACTATGCTACTGCTGTGCATCCTAGCTGCTGCCCATGCTGCAGTTGCTACTGCAGTTGCTGCAATTGCTGCCTTTGCTGCTGCTCTTGCTTTAGTTGTTGTTGCAGCTGCCTCTTGCTGCTGCCCATGCTGTTGGATGTTGCTGCATCTTGCTGTAGTTGCTCTCTTTCTGCTAATGCTGTTGGATGCTGCTGCTCATACTGCAGTTGCTGCTGCAGTTGCTCTCTTGTTGTGGTTGAATAAGCAGCTGTGCACATGGCTACCCGACCCCCTCTCACTGCACATACTACACAATACTCACACACATAACCAATGTGCACTCCACTAAGACACACACACACACACACACACACACACACACACACATATATATATATATATATATATATATATATATATATATATATATATATATATATATATATATATATATATATATATATATATATAAACACATATGAATATATATCACTAACCAACACACATATATAAATATACACTCGTATATGGATATATATCACTATACATACATATATACATATACATAACTCTCTATAGATATATAATCACATACATACATATATATCTATATATATATACCTCCACATATATATATACCACATACATATATACCTAAATGGATATCCCCAAAACCCATTAGCTACTAAGACCCTAACCCACTACTAAACCAACCCACACCCATTTACAAACCTACCCGTGTTCAAAGCCAGCAGCAGCGGCAGCATACTAGTCCCCCCCCCCGCCCCCCCCCCCCCCCCACCCGCACGGACAAAATACTCGACCCCCTTCCTATATACCTATATATAAGTTAAACCAAAACCCTAACCCTAAACGCCGACCTACTCCACCCCAGACAGCCAACCCAGAGCCACCGCCGCAAACCTGCCGAAACCAGCACAGCCGCCGCTCGTCCGCTCGTCGCGACCGCGTACACCCCGTACTGCAGAATTTGTCTACAACGTACCCTTGTTCAAGCCTCGATTCCCGTACCATCGCTTGACCAAATGTGACCCCGTCTTCACCGGTATGATCCCGACCTATCCCTCTTCCAATCCCGTAGATTAGTTTTCATCGTGCAGCGCACAAACTTAGGTAAAAATCGACGCCAAGTCGAGAAAAAACTACGATATTTAATCTCAAAAAATCTGTTGCGATGACCCATGTTCAAGGGCTCGTATCTCCCACCACAGGGATCCAAACCTAGAAATTATTTTTGCTATGTGAAGACCACCTAAATTATTTTCTGTTAATTACATTATTTTATTTGATGTTGTATGCAAAAATTAAATTAGGTTAAAGATTCAGAAAAATCCGTTTTTCCAACTTCTAAAACTGGTAATACGGAGCGCGCCCTGCCAAACGGGACAGCCCCGTCATGTACCAAGTGCATCAAAAGGTGCGCACGGTATACCCAGACGTGTGGACTTTCGCAGAAACTGATTCGGATGCGTGTGCACGTCAGAATCAAACCGTATCCGCGATAAGTTCCCGTGTCGTAACTTTTACAAAACACCGTACCATTTAGTGTACGCTAGTCAGAATTTGACAAAACTTGCCCCATTAGATTCGTGGTATTACACTGGTCCTATGACCCAAGTTTCACGCAATTCTGAGACAGTTGACCAAGCCGCCTATTTGCGGGCCATATGGTTGACTTTTTGGGCAAATTTGTGTTCGGCTCACCGGAATCCAAAATTGGATGTACCGTTGAGTTCGTATTGATGTTTAGAATTGGTTTGACCTATAAATTTGTCTCATTTAGAGATCATTATCCCTGGCACGCTTTTCGGTGCAAAGTGGGCCATATATTGACCCCGCTTTGACACAAAATTACCGTTTTGCCCCTGTGTCTAAATTGGACGAAACGGTAGTGTTTTCTAGCTATTTCGCTTATTCTGAGAATGTTGGTGATATTTATTTCAGCATCCGGAGACATTCATTCTGAGGCCGTAGCTTCTGATCCTGTGTGCTTGACTCTTGGACGTTACACTTTGCAGCTTTCTTTCCAGGCAAGATACCTTGCCAAATTGTTACAGTATTTTGCATGCTATTTATATTTATATTTTTGTATATTCATTGCATGTATAGTTTCTTTCAGTCATTACTATATATTAGATATGTTGACACACACATGACACTTAGTATCATGAGAGGACAATCAGTAGGCGTATGGGCTTTAACAACTCTGGTAAATCGTAGTATCTAGCTCGCACTACGATAGTGTGTCGCACTGGTCGCTACCCCCGCGGTATGTCAATTTCTGGAGTCACACGTTGGTCGCTACCCCCGCGGTATGTCAATTTCTGATGTTCTAGCCGGGTGTGTGAGTTGTGAGGCTTAGATCGAGTAGCCTACCCTTGCCCATATATCAAAAGTTGTTCTCATTTGCATTCATATAGATGGTCTTGTACAGCGTACTTATATATTTTCAAAAATATGCATGTGTACTGTATTCAATTGGCTTGCTTCTATGTATCTTGTTATGTCCCTCTGAGGACCTAGTCCCTTTCCAGGTGTAGATGTTCATGACTATTCGCAGGAGCACGGATCAGGACGTACTACTTATCTCTTCCAAGGAGGTCTTACCTTCTGAGCATCCCTGATTATCCCTAGTGATGGATCGCTCACTGACACCTTTATATCATCATCTTATTTATATTGGAGATTTACCCTTCTCCCTCCTTTTAGTAGTGATATAGTCATTGGTAGTAGATTTGTCTCCACCCGACTATTAGTTTTGGATTATTCAGACTCATTATTCTAGTTTAGTTATTTCCTTTTTGTGACTTGTTGTGTGGATGAGATTTAGTATATCTGTGACTTGTGACACTATATATACCACATGTGAGTTTATATTCATATTACAGCGTACGTGTGTATTATGGTATCCAGATATTGGAGTTGCCATATACATACGGCTGGCATGCTTACGTGTACCTAGTCCTGCGTATTTTGGGACTGGGGCGTGACATCTACACATATGACAATGGAGTAGATATGTTCACTAAGGTTCTACCAATGGGGAAGTTTTAGTACTGCAGACGGATCGTCGGTATGACGAGCTCCTGTACCTAGTTGGGAAGGAGAAGATTTATTGGAGTGGGTGGGGTTCCCAACCTATGTGGAGAATACTCTGGTGTGTAACAAGGGCCATCCGTGTATCGGAGAAGCTCGGGGAGTGCGACGAGTGCCATCTGTATTGGAGAAACTCAAATTTTCGGAGTAGGGGAGTTTTTGTCCAGAGGACCCAAAGCTTGGGCCAAACTCGATCGCCAGGCCGAGTTCGGTCTCTTTCACTCATAACTGTTCTGGCTCGAAAGCACTGACCTCTGCCCGAGTTTGGTGCCAGCGAGCTGTGCGAATTTGGAAGGGTATTTTTATACCGTTGGATCAAATCTGATGGTCCAGATCTGTTGCGACTTTGAGGGGGTATATATTAGGGTTTTCTAACCCTAATTGATGAATCTCAACATAGAAAGAGAGATTTTTACAACTATTGGAGAGAGAGAGAGAGAGAGAGAGAGAGAGAGAGAGAGATTAATGGCCGGTTCAAAGAGGAGTTTGATTTCTGGTATTATTTTCTCGTCATCTTCATTCTTCGTGTGTCCGTAATTATTTTATCTTCTAAGGAGTTGTGGTAATCCGTTTAGATCGGTGAGTAGGTTGTAGAGAGTCTTGTATTTTTTATTCCTTTAGTGGAGGCTTTTTAGGGTTGGACTCTGATTGTTCCGTAATTTTTTTCATCTGAATTTTTCACGTGTACTTGTGTCTGCGTTTGGCTTTTCTGTGTGATTTTTGTATTTGTTTTTTGTTCTTTTCTTCGATTCTCTCGCAGTCGTTGGTTTGGGATAACGGTTTTCACTTTTCGTTGCCAATACATTCTAGATATATGACAAGAGTTCTCTCATGACCAAAGTAGCAGTTTAGGAAAACACAGAACAACGACCTAGTCCCCAAGAATAGTCCAGGTAGAGATGATTCATATACTTCTTATGAACCCCACAATCATACTAGTAAAAGGATCATATTTGAGAGATCCTCCTCTACCAAATACAGAGCAACCCAGGTAACCTAGATAAAAAGCAAAACAATTGCCATCACCCAATGGTAAACAAGATACGTACATGATG